>JAJLTP010000024.1:0-220316 GCA_030568275.1 Lipomyces orientalis
ATGTTGATGGTGAAAATATGAGATTGCCAGGAAGTGGTGGTGGTGGCGGTGGTGGTGCACCATCTGACTTGAAAGTGAGGTTTTCTGGAATAGGTGGGGGAGGAGGAGGAGGTGGTGGTGGCGGTGGTGATGGTGGTACTGCTGCTTCATCAGATTGGGCCACCTGATTTTCAGCTGGAGCAAACTTCACATCGGTGCCGACGGTTTGAGTGAATGCCGAACCCACTGTACTAGACGCTGGTGGTGCAGATGGTAACGTAGATGCCTCCGTAGTCACACCCAAGGAGGTAGTAGACTGCGGTAGTGATGTAGCAACTCCAGAAGCCGCCTCGGAACCAGTAATTGGGATGACAGGGACTGCAATCGGATGTTGTGGTGCAAACTGGATTGATTCGCTCCCAGCGGAATCGGTCGCAAAGTCCCCGGGTGGAGACGCGATGGTAGTCGACTGGGCCGATCCAAATTCGTAAGATGGATTAATCGTACCCGGCGACAGTGTTGACAACGACCCAATATCGTGACGGTCTGAAAGAAGTACCGATCCTACTCCATATACCGGCTGCTGTACTGCTAATATATCAGACGTAGATTCAGAATGTGGTATCGATCCGCCCGCAGATACATTGCCAATCTGCCTTGCGTTTGGCTCGGCAGATGACAAGTAATTCACAGTATCATTCTCATCCTTGTCGTCGTCGCTGTCATCAATCTTCTTGACCTTCTTCGTGAGCTCCGCAAGATAAGCAGCTGAAGCGTACTTGATAATGGCCGAGTCTCTAGCTAGTGGCTTGCGTGGACCACGAGGTCGGGTGATTGTGACCACGCGAGCCTTCTGTTCAACATTTGCAGAACTGTCTTCTTCATCTCCATAACTCGTGCGACTCGAATTATCTGTAGACTCTTCCTTAATAGACGGCGAAAAAGAGGACGCCTGTGAATGGTAAGAATTGTGGCTCTGTCCAGACTGTGAATGCGAATGCGAATGCGACATAACATAGCTCTCCCGCCCGCGAGAACTTCCCAGCAGGGCATTACTGGCCACAGTCTGAAAATACTCTCGCTCAACCCCTTCGCGTTTGATAGAGTCCATTCTTTCTCGCAATTGTCGTAACCGCGGTGATATCTCGGTTCGTGCATCCCACACCCTGCCTTCTTTACTGTACTCAATTTCCTTCGTTGCCAATTGCGCCTCGAGCTTTTCGAGCACAGCTTTTCGGTCATCCAGTCTGAGTTTATTTCCGTCGGATGCCTGCCCATAGGCGGCGGAAAACTCAGCTTCCTGCAGCAGCAGGTACAGTTCACGCGTCTCGATCTCGTAGTTCTGAAGGTGGTTCATGTGCGACCTCCTCAACTCTTCGAGTTCGTGCCGCAGTGAATTGTTAGTTCGTCGTTGCAGCGCAATAATCTCAGATTGCTCCGACACTTCTTTCTTGAGTTTCGCGACCATGCCGTCGGCGCCAAGAGCAACCTGGCGTGCCATCTCATCACGTTCCGCGATCGCTGTTTCTGCACGCTTATTGGCCTCAATCGCTTCCAAAATCGCTCGACGAGCTTGATCGTCGGAGTGCATCTTATTCATGATCTCCTGGATACTATATTGCAGGGTCGAACGGAGATCACGATCTGGTAAAATCCTGTCCATGACAACGTACGACAATATGCCATCGATCAACTTGTACGCGTTTGCTCGATCATCGCTCATGTCATCCCGGACGAGAAGTAAATGTTGCATTGATGATATAAAAAAATCTTCCGACGGCGTGCCTCGCACCCGTCGCCAAATGTCTTCAGCGATTTCAACAGGATCGTCCAAATCACGGATCTCATCCTCCTGCTGCCGCTCCATAAGATCTTCATAATCAAGCGCTGCAGCGTCGTCATATTGCTGTATTTGTTCGTTGATAAGCTCATAGTTGAATTGCTGCATGACCTGGAACAGACGGGGTAAGCCGCTCGCTTTAAGCTGTGCACGGATGTGGACTCGAATCTTAATATCCTCTGAGCCTTGTGCGAGAATATTAAAAAGAAAGAGTGTCGCGACACTGTATTCCATCAAGAGACTTTCTGAGCCAACACCACCCGCACGGACTTCTTCACTGGCACCAACAAGTGAGCCCATCTTGCCACGGCCCTTGAGGGTACTTTCCACTGTGTTTATCCATGCGTCGAACCGTCCTTGTTCGTTCAAGTGTGATTTTAGTTGATCAAATGCGTTGATTACCTGCGTGTGCCCGTATGGACGGGCCCAGTGTGCAAGGAAAGTAAGGATATCTGTCACCAATCGTCGGGTAGCCAATCGCGGAGATACTATGGAGCCAATCAAAGCTGGAATACACCTGGTTGATCGAAGCGCTTCGTCTGCTGCATCTTCAAGATTGAGTAGTGCCTTTAGGCATTTGACATATTCATATTCAAGTTCGATGTTGAGTTCAGTGTTCCGTGAATATCGCATATTGATATGTGAAATTGCCGTACACAGCGCTAACTGGCCCTGAGCATCAATGAATTGTCGTACCCAGCCTATCGGTTCCGTGCGAAGACACACCCACAGATTGCCCAGTTGCTTCGACGAGATAGCTTGCTCCATGATTTTGCGAACATACCATTCCGGAGAGTTTTCGCTTTCCCTCGAAGTACTCTTTCGTCGCATATTCTTTGATTCCGTGAGCGCATCTTGGCGGATTAGCATCCACTTCTTTGCTGTCGAATAACTGAGCATTTGTTGCCTTGCCTGCTGAGGAAGTGACTTAAAATCGCGTTTATTCTAAAACTCGTAAGCCTGTACTTCTGATCATAGAGATGGCCAACGCACCATTAATTCTTGGAACATTCTATCAACCGTAGCATCGTTCTTTGGCTTCTCAAGCACGAAATCCGTAGTCGCAACGCTCGCAACACTCGACCTTGCTCCCCGTGATTGCGTGCTGTATCGACTCTGTACATCATCGCTCATATCAACGGAGTACACACTACCTGGACTCATTGGGTACTCAAGGTTGCTCTGCTTGACGGTCGCCTGACTGCTTGCTGATCTCTGCGAGGATACACTAGCGCTGTGTCCCAGTCCCAAATAGCTCCTCGACGTAGTAGGAGATGGTCTGCCATCATCCGTATATGACCCAGTGCTTGACGTAGCAGACAACGTTGTGCTCGATCTACTCAATGTCGCAGGTCGTGCCTGTTGCTGCGACGGCAGACTCTGCGTGCTGCTATTACTGCTATCACCGCCGGTGAGTGACCGCTTGCCGTTATTTTTAATATGTATCCGCCGCGACAGGAAGTTAGATCCAGTACCGGAACTCGAGCGCGTAGGTGTCGCACTCCCATTCTGCGACTGCTGCTGTTGCTGAAGCGAATGGTGGTTCATTGTCCTAACACGCCGGCACTAAGCCGGTACGCCAATCTCTCTTGTCTAGTACCTCTGACTGTTGTATATAGTGATAAAATTGGGGCCGGGGGCTGAGATTGGACTGTGGCCCAGTTGAGCGCCTGCACCTCACTGCACGATTTCCCCTGGATGGGCCAAGTGCACCAGGAAGCGATAAAAGAGTTTCCCAACTCCAAAGTGGGAGTTGCGGTACCTATGGCCGAAAGAAACCCTTAACCCTGAGCGCATCCGGAGTTAGTCCCATCACGTGCTACGCGGTATCAGTGCCGTACGTCGTTGGGTAGCCGGGGTCATCCCGCCCTCACGTGCTGGGAAAACAAAACAATCTCGTCCATGTCGACAGTGCGGAATTGAGCAATTGATCCAAGACCACAACGGATCACACATGAGTCGACCGGCGAATCCGTGGTTAGCGTCCAAGGGGTTGCTATACGACATTGTTTTTCAGGCCGCAGATCGGCGAGGTGATGGACAATTGTTTCTAAATGACGCAGAAGCTGCGCGCTCCACTGCGTCGGACTGGCAGCTTGTCACGAGCTGGATGATGCCTCAGGCGCTGCTGCGTTCTCCGGGCAGTACAATCCTGGCTGCAGCTGCAAGGCTACGGCAGAAGAATCTTTTGGATCGGCTTCTGAATTGGTATATTGGTATGCGCGGATATAATTTAGTCAAGATGAAACGACTCAAGCTCGCTAGATTCCGTGCGTTCGCATTTTGCATTGCATGGACTACCAGCAATTAAGAGTCCCGACATTTCCGGAATTATGTCTGACCCTATTTCAATTGGAAATAGTGTGAGAAGAGTCCTATCGACGTTATGCGACGCCTTGCACCACTACATGTTTCCCATATCCTTCTTGTACGCTGAGGACTCTAGCAAAGAGGATATGCTGGCGCGAACACGGTTCCGACATTCACTCAATGCAATGATAGATATCGCATTGTCTGACCATGAGTTTCAGTTAATGGCACGTTTGCTTGTCGAGCATCAGCTAGCAGCTTGCGGCAGAAACGAGGAGCAGCAGATTATTGATAGAGAAGAAGATGAGCCCAAGCGTCTTGCGTTCTTGGCAGGGATCAGACAGCAAATCGATATTTTAGGAGTGCAGGACCGAATGGAGCGCATTGTGGCCGACGTCTACCACACATTTATACCGCGGTATGTATCACAGCAATATGCGAGGATCTGGGAGCAAGAAGAGCGTGAGGAGCCCTTGATGGTGGAATTGAAGAATCTGATATATGGGCCCATATCTCGATGTATCAGTACTCTAATTCGAAGAGATGAATTGCTTGAAGCACGACTCTTAGAGCTAGCTACAGAATGTCTTGTGAAACTAGGGTACGTTCCGATTCGCGAGATCGTGATCGCGTGTACTAATATTTTCCAGTATTAAGGAAGCGTTTGATATGGTAATCTACTTTCCAGACTCAATACCGGCCCTTGAATATCTCAAGATGTGTTTGCGAACGCAAGAACACCGCGCGCAGCTGGTTACGACTTTTCAGAATGCTTGCCATGCTCGACTGCTACATTGTGGCGCCAATACATCAGACATCATTTCGTTCTACATGTCAACAATCAAGGTTTTCAGGTTGCTAGAACCACGAGGTGTATTGTTAGATAAAGTGTCCCGTCCAATTCGCAGATATCTACGGGACCGAGAAGATACTGTCAAGTGTATTGTTTATGGAATGCTCGAAGTGGAGGATGCGAATACAGGCGATCTTTCTGAATTGGGCAAAGAGCTTGCCGCTGCATCTGGTGCTCAAAATGCTGATGCAGTCGACGATAATGACTACTTTAACATGGACTGGGTTCCGGATCCCGTTGATGCCGCACCTGACTTTAGAAACAAGCGAGCGTCAGATTTTATTGGCTCTTTGCTGTCGCTGTACGATAACAAGGAAGTGTTTGTCAAGGAGATTGTAGTGGTATTGGCAAACCGACTCCTAGAGCTCAAGAATTATGAAATTGACCGAGAGATGATGCATCTTGAGCTACTCAAGCTTCTGTTTGGTGAATCGGATTTGCACAATAGTGACGTGATGGTCAAAGACATCCTGGAAAGTAAACGGGTAGATTCGAACATTCATGATCCAACGACGGTGGCGCCTGGTACTTATCCTGTAGCTGGTATTGTGCATGCTAGTATACTGTCAAGGTTGTTTTGGCCCGCCTTCCGAGACGAGGATCTTGTGTTACCATCGGTGATTGAGGAGTAAGTCCGAATCTGGCAAGAGATCACATGGCGTTTTGCTAAAAGAATGACTAGGCAACTGAATCGCTATTCCGCCAAGTTTTCTATTCTGAAGTCTGCTCGGAAACTTACGTGGTTGAAGCGGCTTGGTACCGTTGACGTGACGTTGGAGTTGGAAGACCGCACTTTGGACTTCACTGTGTCGCCCGATCGCGCATCGATGATTTACCTGTTCCAAGACAAGTGTATGTATGCCACGATACATGTTTCATAGAACAGTGTTGACACGCGTTAGCTACATATACTCTGAATGAACTCACGGCGCGATTGAACCTGGATGAGACAATGACACGGCGAGCGCTCGGCTTCTGGATCAAAAACGATGTATTAAAGGAGGACGAGACTTGCAAGGATAAGTATATCCTTCTCGAACGTGCTGAGGAGCGCAAGAAGAAAAGTATGATGAGTCGGTATCTGAAAGGCACCATACTAATCACCGTATTGCAAATAGTGTTACTCGATGACGCGGCCGAGTCGTCCGTCCAGACTGCCGAAGAGAAAGCCACCGAGGAAATGCGCATTTACTGGTATGATGCTGGTGTCGTCCAGCTTGGATATTAGCTAACTGCTAAAGGTCATACGTTAATGGTATGCTGACGAACATACCGGCGCTGCCGATCGATCGAATACAATCGTTCTTGAAGATGCTGATTCCAAAAGAAGTTGGCTACTCACGCAGCGTCGACGAACTTCGCGACTTTCTAACGGTGATGGTCGCTGAAGAGAAGCTCGAGTTCGTGAGCGGAAGCTACCGACTGAAAAAGTGATCGCCATCTGTATTGCCGGACTAACATAGACTCCATCGAAGTAGATGGGCCGACAGGAAGCATGATAGCTGCAAAATGGCTACATATATATCTAGAGACTTTTTCAAAGTGAGACATATTTAGCATCGAGGCGTTCGGGTGTAATGGCATTTGTTTGTTTGTATTTTGTGTGGTGACTGTTTCTGACGCCAGCACGCTCAGATAGGTGATGTCTAATTACATAACTAATTACATGATTTTGACCACCTCCAATTGCTCTGATCTCGATCATCACAAGGTAGAGGAGGGAGCCTGGCCTGGCAGGAAGCGTGAGGTACGCGAGACGATTAAAAACCGTTGAGGTGAGGTTCGCGTTGTTGCCACACGCGTTCGGTCTCCTCCTCGGCATTGATGTGCTATGATAGCAGCCGCGATCAGGCCATCTTGCCCGCTGTCACTCCACTGCCGTAGCAACTGCGTCATCTGAATGTATCCGGCAACCAAGTCTGCGCGGCACTCCGCATTATGCGATGATTTGTACAATAGCTACAGATGTGGCCGAGGGCCTATTTAGTAATTTGTAGTGTGCATGAGCAAGCGACAAGCTCTTTGTGGGGACCAGTTACGTAACCATGAGTGTGGCTGGAACTGGGGCGCGTAGAGTGCGGCGCGGGCGTGGCTGATGGTCACACCACATTTCTGAGTCTCTGGATTGTAGCGCAAGTTTCCGGCGAGCCTTCGACCCTGTTGCTTTGCCTGCGCCTGCCAACCATTCCACAGCCCACGCCCAGCACTGGACCACTGTGTATCACGTTCTTGTCCACTGACATTTGTCTATTGTTCAGCACAATCTATTCTGCCTCTTATTTGTGGTTGTCCCAGGCAGCGCCTCCGCTCGTAGCCTGCGATCCCTCTCCGACGTGATCCTGGTCTTGGTCTTGAATGGTTGCGAGAATTCACTGAGTGACCTTAGTGCCCCTCTAATCGCCTTCTCCGTTCGCGTATGTTGCATATTCCAGTCCGCATCTGGGCGAGCACATATCAGATTCAGTCCTGCCGACTCGTTTAGTCCGTCGGTAAATACGTCTTAGTTAAGCTCATCGTGCTACGACCGTAGCTGTCGACGACACAAATTTGTCGCCGCCGTCTGTGTCTACCGCGAAGGCGGTGCCCTCCAACAGTACAAGAATGCCGTCCTCAGCGCCCTCAGACGATGGGCGAACGCACATCATCATAGTCGGTATGTATTTTTTGATATCCGTGGTGGATTCGAGCTTGCGTTGGGCTGAATCCATGAGATTGCAGCTTTTGGGCGATAATTGATCCTGGCAATAATGGCAGCTAACAGGCAACAGGAGCCGGCATTATAGGCGTCTGCACAGCGTACTACCTCACACGACATCCACAATTTTCGTCCAAGACCCACAAAATTACAATAATAGAATCTACTAGACCTGCGAGCGGCGCCAGCGGAAAGGCCGGTGGTTTGCTCGCTCTGTGGGCGTTCCCGTCACAACTTGTTCCGCTCTCGTTTCAGCTCCACGAGGAGCTTGCGGACCAATACAACGGTGCCGACGAATGGGCCTACCGACGGCTGCAGACGGTCTCACTGGAAGGCAATCTATCCAAAACAGCTAGGGTGTCCAAAACGAAACCGGTCGATATAGGTCTTCCGGATGACTTAGACTGGGTCCGATCCGACATCATGGAAAGCTGGTCATCCCTTTCGGGAATAGATTCGACAGCTCAGGTCCATCCATACAAATTCACAATGTTCATGCTACGACGGGCGCAGGAATCCGGTGCTGTCAATCTGGTGCTGGGCAAAGTCCAGAAGCTGAATTACTCGCCCAAAGGTAATGCCGTCGAATCAGTGGTTTACGCTCCTGTCGGCTCATCTGCAGAGTCAATCTCGTGCGAATCAACGGCCTCTGCGGATGGGCAGTCGTATATTCTGAAGGGCGATAAGATTGTCATCACTGTCGGTCCGTGGACTTCGCGACTTCTCCCCACATGTCCCGTGTCAGGTCTACGTGCACACTCCATCACCATCACTCCTTCTCGACCTGTATCTGCATATGCGTTGTTCACCGAGCTTAAGCTTGCCAAAGGGAAGTATATATCACCCGAAATATATGCCCGTAAAGAGGAGGTCTATATCTGCGGTGAGGGGGACAATTATGTCGAAGTTCCCGATACTACCGACGACGTCGAAGTTTTGAAAGAGCGATGTGAGGAACTGGTCAAATACGCCGGCATAGTTAGCAAAGAGTTACAAGGCGGCAGGATTACCCGGCGGCAAGCATGCTATCTGCCAGTGGTTGATGTGCCATCCACGTCTGGTCCCTTAATAGGCCCTACGAACTCGCAAAATCTTTACATGGCAAGTGGACATAGTTGTTGGGGGATCAATAATGCTCCGGGTACAGGCAAGGTCATGGCGGAAATTTTACTGGAGGGCGAGGCTAAGAGCGCGGACGTCTCGTCACTTGACCCAAGGCGGTATTTCGTTAGCGGCCCATTACCTGGAGAATAATGTACGGTTAAAATATCACGCATGGTATTGTTCAAAGTACATGGGAGGTGAACGAAAAAAGAGGAGTTTGTCTGTATCGATAGCACGCGGAGTTTCGTGCTGGTTAATGCTACTGTAATTTGTGTATGCGAGTTGTGTAAATCCTGGGAATGTTCGATTTATTTTCGGTTTTGCTCTTTCATTTGTTGTTCAGGTTGTCTAGTTTTGTTTTATAGTATTGATTAGGTGCTACTCACCGGGAGTCACCTCTAATATGCTACTATCGACCTATTTAGTTGAGATCGCGAGTCTTGATATTGCTGCCTGCGCAACTTGCGCAAAATATTTATATACGGATCGTTCCCTTGAGAGTGAGAATTGACATATGTCGATCCAATTATCCAACCGACAGCCAGGTATTCACATGTAGCACGACTAGTTATTAACAGTCAATCTCGGCGCAAATCGAATGTCGATCTCCATCAACCGGCCCACAAGCCAGCCAGCGGAACTACGTGATATTATGAAGACCTGTAGTATTAATAATTTCCTATGTAGTGCTGGATAGAGACATAGTAGTTGCGGCAATTCTCCCGCCGATCGAGATGTTGGTCTCTTTGTGGCGACACTTTTGGTCATAAAATGGGTGACCGTGAGGTAATAGGTTATAGTTATGAGACAAGAACATTACAAATGCCTGAGCTGAATAAACGACGTAGGCATATATAGAGGCGCACATATCACATCGTTGCAGATCTCATTCATTGTCACTGGCTTTACCAAAGAAAAGGATCTTAACTTAAATTGAACTTTAACAAAATCATTGGGATTACGTGCGCTATTTCTCTTTCGGTTATTAATTCAAATGTAATGGAATTAAATTAGAATAGCGTGGAACGTCCCAAATAGTTTTTGTTAGTGTCCGATTTGAAGGGGCACGCAGAGCAAATTCCGGCACAGTCTAGTCCCAACAGAGGATAGCGCATATAGAAACTTTACACGGTAGAGGTGAGCGCGTTCTAAGGTGCGGTTTGCTGGGACACATCGAGATGCGTCGTTTTGGCTGCGCAGCCCGGAGCATACACTGGCTGCATCCTTCATTCTCGGCTAGCCTGTTCGCTCAGGGACATTCTCATCCTTTGGCATATACTACTCGGTATCCGCCTGAATTAGGACTGCCGTGCTCTGAATTAGAACGTGAGATTTGGTCGTTCTGCCTCCAATCGATCCGGTTCGTCGTTGTTAGCCTGCTGCAGCTACGGCTGGTGTAGCCATCGTATCAACTCCGCCGTGTCCGTCTACACGGCAGAAGAGCTCATTCTGGCAGCTTGATAGCTCATTCGTTTCTTCTCTCGGCTCGACACAAATGCGCGACGCGCTGTGAACCTAGTCTAGATTTCATAGGGTCTTATTTCAGCTTATTCACGCTGAATTGAATTTTGCATTTTGCAACATATAGTGCACAATGCGTGCCTTAAGCATTCGACTTCTCGGCATTAGCACCATATTATATGTTCTGGTGATATTGGCAACCCCAATCTCGGCGGCTGGTGTTACCGCAGACAAAGTTCCGAAGCGTGCTTCTGTACCGGATAAGAACAAGCAACAGCATCTCTCAGACAAGAATTCTGAGACTACCACAGATGACTTGCAGGCGTGCACTGCAATTGCTCCGCATACAGGAAACTTCTTTGACCTTCGTGGGTTGACGAGAGTCAAGGAGGTCGATGAGTATGATTTCATATATTTTGCAGCCATACCCGGGTGTGGACAGAATTAACGGTCCTCTAGATCTGACTTCCACGTGCGCGGCCATGACTATGGCCACAATTTCACGATGAACATATGCGCACCGGTGCTTGCCGCTGGAGGCAAGTTCTCTGGTATTGCCGACCCTCTCAACGTCTCAGCGTACTATACAACCGACTCTGGCGAACAGTTTTCAATAGGCGAGGCTTCTTCACAACTTATTTTCCGTGGGAGACGATTAGTCCTGGAATACATGGGCGGCTCACCATGCCCGTCATCCCCGAATCTAAGAAAATCATCCATCATCACGCTGGCATGTGACCGTGAGCTGTTGTCTCATATGGCACTGAACTTTGTCGGACAATTACATGAGTGCGCATACTTTTTTGAAGCTCGAACTCCGCATGCGTGTGCTAAGGCCGGTTCAAAAGGAGGCGGCGCGGATACGCTTGGGCCGTTCGGCATGTTTGCGTTGATTTTCACAGTAATGGTTATGGTCTACGTGCTCGCGGTCTCGCGAAGACGTGTGCCCTATTTGCACGCGTTCATTAATGGCGGATTCGGATGGGTTAGAAGGTTAGTAGGTTTCCGCGACGACAATGGTGGACTGATGGAGAAGGGATATTCCTACAACGGTTGATTCGCAACAGCGAGGAACGAGCCACTAGAAATAGAGCTGCAGAGTTGGTTCGAATAGATATCATTTGTTTGGTTATATTAGCATAGAATTGGGAATCGGTTGGAATTGGTTTAGATCTTTTACTTATAGGCGTATGTCGATCTTTTGTTACTCTTTATGCAATAATAAACCGTGCTTACTTGCCAGTGGATTAGAGCATGAGATGTATTTGCAAATGGGCACTCAGGTTACCTACGTCAGCAATTGATGGTGATGCCCTCAGCAAAATTACTCGAGGCCTGTTGTTGGCTTACAACCATCCAATTGAAAGGAACCAAAAGATGCCGCTCAGGGGATATGTCTACGACACTTTCTGCGGAGGTTGTTTTATAAGCAGTTCCAACCAGTGAAATCCTGGAGGACAGCCACAGCTGCATTCAATGGTCTGTTGATCGTGAACAAGAAAGCGCATTGACAGTTGGGTTCAATTTTACTCGGAACACGTTGAGATTTTTGATACTGTCAGACGACAGAGATTGCTTGAGGAGATTTTTACCGAAGCTTTGCATTTGACAATCGAAGATTTAAATGTCTTCTTCATGGTAATTGAAGCCTACATAGATTAAGGCATTAAGACGAAATAGTCAATAATCAATTTTAGCAACTAAATTAATAGAGACCAAATATTTTGAACTATCACAAATTGTCCACTTACGATTGAGTTATGCACACTTTAATACGTGAAGTTGCTCCTATGACTTCGACACTTCAATCTCACAAAATTGCCATTAAACTAGTTGATCCGGGACGTCAACGTTTATGGGATTCAAATACACACGAAATAGTGACAACTCAGGTCAATCGGCCAAGATCACCGAAGAGATTTGTACAGATGAGTAAGTGTAATATACTATTTTAACATTCAGAACTACAGCAGTAGACCAGTAGGTCTGATATTTAACTGGCGCGTTATTAAGGTCTGATATGCAAGAATGCGGAGAAATCGCTTGAGCGTGTGGCGTTTCCAATAGCGGAAAGCCGAGCCTTGCTTGAGATAGAAGTTTGGACGACGCCACAGTGCGGTGGACCGAGCGAGGCACTAGCCTCACAATTAGCTTTCCTTTTACGGTACTGTTCCAAGGGCTTTGACCACTCCATGTTAAACCCTACACACACGAACTCCGTAAAGCAGTCACGACCCACAGGTGGCTGCGAGTACAAGGAAGTCGGTAGTCAAGCCACACACAACTTCGGAAAGCACATGAATTTGGCGATCCATGGATTGCCACCGCCACGGACAACTTCCAGATGGATCCCAGGTACGTGGAGTCCTTGTCCGTGGTCATCAGTGTAGAAGAGAAGCAGGCGGTGTGTCTGCGGATATGCTAGAAGAAAGTCTGCAATGTAGTCGACAAGAGTGGCCACGGCAAACAATGCAAAAGAGCCACGAAGTAGGACAGGAACACGGACGACAAACGAGTTGTACGATGTTTACGACTTCCCTTGTCGGGCAAGCGGCAATTGGTGGCCGAAGAGGCACAAGTGCGCAAATGGTGCGGCACGCTCGCTGGAGGTGCGATTAGCGCAAGAGCCAGAAAGAAAATTTTTTTGGGCGTGGGCCTGGCAACGGCGCCATGCCGTACCTTCCTATAAAGCTCTGTTCCACCCGCCACAATTCCCGTCCCTTTCTTCTTTTTTTTCTTTGTCTACTCACACCCGAAATCATAGCATTTCCATCTGAGTGTCTTAATCTTAATTAAATCCATCCACTTATCTTATATACATCCGCTTTAAATTTTCAAAATGGTAAGTTCTTCTTTTCTGAGTGGTAGCAGGATCGGATTCAGGTGGCGATCGATTGGGACAATCTGCAGTCCTCTTATCAGTGATACTTTTTTTTCCTGTTTCCACATGACCTGCGTCCATCTGCCCAAAAGTAACCCATGGACGGCTTAATGATCTGCTTGCAAACTATGATTCTCTGCTTCACTATAATTGGTTGTCGGATCAGTCTGCTAATAATCGCTACAGGGAAAGGAAAAGACTCATGTTAACGTCGTCGTTATCGGCCACGTCGATTCCGGCAAGTCTACCACTACTGGTCACTTGATCTACAAGTGCGGTGGTATTGACAAGCGTACTATCGAGAAGTTCGAGAAGGAGGCTGCTGAGCTTGGCAAGGTACATTTCGATTTCGTGGTCTACTGTAATTCAATGTGACCACTAACATATCTCTATAGGGTTCCTTCAAGTACGCGTGGGTTTTGGACAAGTTGAAGGCTGAGCGTGAGCGTGGTATCACCATCGATATTGCTCTCTGGAAGTTCGAGACTCCCAGGTACTACGTTACTGTCATTGATGCTCCTGGCCATCGTGATTTCATCAAGAACATGATTACTGGTACCTCGCAGGCTGACTGCGCCATTCTCATCATTGCTGCTGGTACTGGTGAGTTCGAGGCCGGTATCTCCAAGGACGGTCAGACCCGTGAGCACGCTCTGCTCGCCTATACCCTCGGTGTCAGACAGATTATCGTTGCCATCAACAAGATGGACACCACCAAGTGGTCCGAGGCTCGTTATGAGGAGATCGTCAAGGAGACTTCCAACTTCATCAAGAAGGTCGGTTACAACCCTAAGACTGTTCCTTTCGTCCCTATCTCCGGCTGGAACGGTGACAACATGATTGACGCTTCCGACAACTGCCCGTGGTACAAGGGCTGGCAGAAGGAGACCAAGGCTGGTGTCTCCAAGGGCAAGACCCTCCTTGAGGCTATTGACGCCATTGAGCCTCCTCAGCGTCCCGTCGACAAGCCACTCCGTCTTCCCCTTCAGGATGTTTACAAGATCGGTGGTATTGGAACTGTGCCAGTCGGACGTGTCGAGACTGGTGCCATTAAGGCCGGTATGGTCGTTACCTTTGCTCCCGCTGGTGTCACCACTGAAGTGAAGTCCGTCGAGATGCACCACGAGCAGCTCGCTGAGGGTCTTCCCGGTGACAACGTCGGCTTCAACGTCAAGAACGTTTCCGTCAAGGAAATCCGACGTGGTAACGTCTGTGGTGACTCCAAGAACGATCCGCCCAAGGGTGCTGATTCCTTCAACGCCCAGGTCATCGTCCTCAACCATCCTGGTCAGATCGGTGCTGGCTACGCGCCAGTCCTCGACTGCCACACTGCCCACATCGCTTGCAAGTTCGACACTCTCGTCGAGAAGATCGATCGTCGTTCCGGTAAGAAGATGGAGGACAACCCTAAATTCCTCAAGTCTGGTGATGCCGCCATTGTCAAGCTTGTTCCGTCCAAGCCAATGTGCGTTGAGGCTTTCACTGACTACCCCCCTCTTGGTCGTTTCGCCGTCCGTGATATGAGACAGACCGTCGCTGTCGGTGTCATCAAGTCCGTTGTCAAGTCTGACAAGTCTGGTGCTGGTAAGGTCACCAAGGCTGCCCTCAAGGCTTCCAAGAAGTAAAAGGTGTTTCGTTGGTATTTGTCCTGTAGTATCTGGTATATGTTTATGATATGAAAGGGGTGTTTGCACTTTTCGATTTCTATTTAATTAACAGTTTACTTACATTTGTTGTGTATGTTATATGTACCTTCATAGGGATATCAATATATACAGGGATATAGTATATACACTCTATATATAGTGCTCTTGCACTTGTAGATGGAGCGTTTGTGACAATGCTGGTACAATGCAGATGGTTCCCTCCAAGCCAAACGATGACTACCAATTGATGCCGATGGACAGAGTATCACATTATTGCTAAACTTCTAATATACAAATCGACATCGCATGCTCATGTCCCTTAGTCTAAGACTCTATGCAACCTCAACTTCCGAACTATCCTCATGGAATTATTCTTCGGATTCCGATCCTGATCCCTCATCACCAGATGAACTCACTTCATCCTCCTCCTCGTCTTCGTCACTGCCCTCCTCTCTTTCTTCTTCTTCTTCAGCTTCTTCTTCGTCGTCGTCCTCCTCCTCCGCGCTATTATCATCCTGCTCCAACGCCGCCATTCTAGCCTTCTTGCTTCGTGGCTTGCCTGGCTTCTTCTTCGCGCTGATAGATGGCAACTTAGCCTCAAGCTCTCCAGTGACATCGCCGATGTGTTTCTGATCTTCTACAGCATCTTTAGCCTCCTTCAATGCCTTCTGCAGACGCACTCTCAAGTTGTCATTTGCATGATTTCCATAGACGCTTATCGCGAAGTCTACAACCGCATCCTCAGTCAACTCCACCTTAGCTCGCGGACCAATCGAGTACGTCCACACCGAGTCACCCGTATCGATTCCTATAGCGTCATCCTCTTTCTCGCGTTCAAGGTATAAATGTTTTACCATCAGTTTTAAAACTTCATCTGTAGGTTGTCCGCCGAGTGGGGTCTCCTTATCAATACCGAGCGTTCGCAAATGCTTCATCAACCCGGCGCTTGTGATCTGTCCTCCCGAAAGAAGAATAATACTGCAGACGGTGGTCACGATGCCATTGTACACTGCATCGCCTTGACTCTTCGGCTTTAATACATCAAGCTTTCGAAATGGCTCTGGAAGATTGGAGGTAAGGATATACGACTTGGTCGAGCTCGAAGGCGGAGGTTTACCAAGACGGCCACGTTTCTTGTTACCGCGAGCGGGAACGGTGCGGTTGGGTAATTCGACGAGTTTCATGCCCAAAGTGGACATGAGAAGCCGCTGCGATTCGCTGAAAACATAGATGAAATCGCGACGATGGCTTGCTTCGAGAACTAGATTTTGTTAGACGCGTTGCTTCGTAAACAGCAGTAGACCGCCAAAATTCTACTACCTACTCTTTTCGTTAACCGTTGTTCTGCGTAATGGATTACGCGCTTGTTCACCCGCGAGCGCCATCCTGACGAGCCGTTTCGCCATACGTGCTATCTCGTCACCAGCTTCGCGTCGCGTACTGCCGCTTGCCTGCGCAGATTCGTCATTAGATCCGTCCAGTATCGTAACTTCTGCCTCATTTGTGTCCGAATGACGGACGACGCGAGGAGTCCTTGTCGAAACAGCATCTTGCTCTTTGTTACGACGGCGCTGGGTGCGTGATCTAGGCGCGTCTGAGTCATAGGCGAATTCATCATCATTGCCGCCATCCGATGCCTGCAAGAAAAAGGTCATTAGCAAATACGGTGCATTACAAAATAGGAGCTCTTGATTGTTCCGCATTGGGTGTCAAGCCGGCCCTGAACGCCCTCAATTAATAGTTCTTACATCTCTTCGTGATCTCCGGCGTCCAGGCATGTCGAAAATCCCTTCGACTATTACAAGCGGTTTGTACAGCTGGAATAAGTGGTCGCGAGTCCAAATGCACAGGGCAAATGGACGACTAGCAAGACGCGATCGTGTAACGAGGACGTCGCGTCAAGCCTAAGGCAGCCCTAGCCCAATATCCAGGTTAGGGTGGTTGTCGTGACGACACAGGAATTTAAGGTTTGTTTACATCTCTCTTCAGCAGATCAATGCGTAAATAAAACTGGCGTGCCTCACCGCTCAGGATGGTACCGCTCGCTGAACTATTCGTACCGAGTACCTTTTGCCCCACCGCAAATTTGTGCGGCGACTGTTTGTACCATCGATTGAAGTGTACTTCATCACCGGCGCTTAACGACTCAGTGGCCGCTACTGTTGTGATCCAGCAGGACTTTGACACAGCGCAGGTTCCGTGGATCGCCTTCTGACGGACATACTTTTCAATTGTCGTTATCCCTATAACAGCATCATTATCCCGCTACTGCGTAATATATTTACGTGACTGTTCAACGAAACGGATTTTATTTCCCAAAGCTAGATTTGTTCAGTGAAGAACGTACGGTCAACGCGAGTGGTGATCGACAAAATGCCGGCCTCAGATGCGACACCGACCGTTCCACTCTCATTCTCCAATAACTTTTGGGTACGTGGAACGCTGATATCGACAAGCGACGAAATATTGACGATGGACAGGGAATGGAGGAGAATGGCGTGACGGTGATATTTCAACGAATGCGAGAAGCAAAACAAACATGCGAGGAAATCAAATCGTTCTATAAAGAACGGTGCGCATTGTTTTGTTCGACAGCTATCGAATCATCCGCTAACGCTAGGTAGGACTCTGATTGAGGAGGACTATTCTCGCCGCCTTCTAGCCCTGTCCCGTAAAGCGCTCGGTGCCAACGAATTAGGCACTCTCCGCTCTTCGCTCGACACCGTCCGCGGCGAAACTGAGCAGATGGGCAAAGCGCACGCCAACACAGCCATGCAAATCAAGACCGAGCTTGAGGATCCGTTGATTGCATTTGCCGCCGGCATGCGGGACCGACGCAAGGTCGTGCAGACCACTCTTGATAAGCTTGCAAAGGCCAAGAGCGCGCAACAGGTTGCTGTTCAGAAGAGTCGCGATCGATATGAAAACGACTGTAACAAGATCAACGGATACATCGCGCAACAGAATATGGTTATGGGACGTGAGTTGGAGAAGAATAACGCCAAACTTGAAAAGGCTCAGATTGCCGTCACCTCTTCACGGCGTGATTATCAGATGTCGTTGAGAAATCTAACCGAGACTACAGAGAAGTGGAACCGTGAGTGGAAGTCCGGCTGTGATGTACGTCGTACCGTAAAGCGCCAAAGCAGTGTTGCTGATCAATGACTTAGAAATTCCAAGACTTGGAAGAGGAGAGAATCGACTTTCTCAAGTCGAATCTGTGGGCATACACGAACATTATGTCTACTGTGTGCGTCTCCGACGATGAATTTTGCGAGAATATACGTCTGTCGCTAGAAAATTGCGAGATTGAGAAAGATATCATAGCGTTTGTGAAGGAGAGAGGGACCGGTCAGGAGATTCCAGGTGAGGTGATTACATGTAATGCTTGAAGGGTAAGCTAACGTCAGCAGATTCACCAAAGTATATCAACTTTATGGACGGTACATCTTATACTCCTGACCATGACAACTACACTCTTGCACAATTCCCGCGACAGACGAATCCTCAGTTCAGAACAAGCTCTCCCCAGCCTCGCACAGCGCTCGTCGGTACGGGGCAAGCTGATCCAAACGTCGACGACGAAATATCAGAGTCCAGCTCTCAGCCTCAAACTGCTCAGATTGATGCTATGTTGGCATCGCTAACTATCGCTGACAATCCTCGCTCTGATCGTAATAGTCCTGTTAAGGTCACACCACAGAAGTCAAGAAATGCTCCAGTGAATGACTCCGATTCGCCGCGAACTGCAAGAGCTGTGAAGGCAATATCTGTTGATGCGACCCCGAAGTCTTCGGCCAGCAGAAAACCTCTGGACAACGTGGTGCTGCCGTATCCGGATGAGGGCTTGTCAAGTGCCCAAAGCTCACCCGTACATTCGCCAGTTCATCGCCCAGTTAGTATGTCTGGAGAATCTGTTTACTCCAACCCAACTACAATTTCGTCTGGTTCGGATAACGAGGTTGAGGTGAAGAAACTCGAGGGCAAGACACCGACGCAAGAAACCAAGATGAAGAGTGGATGGACTTCGCCATTTAGACGGAGATCCAAGAATGAGATGCAAACCGCTTGGGTTGAAGATGAGCCGACGAAGCCGTATAACTCTTCCAATGGCAACAACAGAAACGCGTCGCAGCAACTCGACACTCGTTCGTCTTCCCCTACAAAGTCGTCGCTATCGTCTGGTAAACCGAATTTGGTTTCGAAAACGCCATCAAGAAGCGACAGGCCCATATATGATAGGCAACCTACTGCAGAGCTTGAAGGCGATGAACCGATTGATCCTCGTGCGAATGTTGTTTTGAGTGTCGGCGCGAATCAGTTCGATGTTACCTCTTCACAGATCCAGCCGAGGGGCGCTAACGCTTCTGCTTCCCCTGTCAAGGCCGGTGCCGCCAACATTGACCCCATCGCCGCTGCACTTGCTGATCTCAAGTCTCCTGATAGAGGTGAGAAGTATTACGGAATAGGAATCAAGCCGACCAACAGATCGAATGGCGGACGACGAGTGCCGTCATATTCTGCACCTTCAAGTCCATCTAACTCACCTGAAGTACGTCTTAACGAGATTCCACCACCATCCCACAACGAACCAATCCCGCAGCCAAATTTTGGTCTTCCGAAGTCTTCATCATTGACCGTTCCTCCTCAAGCAATTACGTCCGCTGAAATGAGACAGACCACCAATGAGTACGCGACTAGAACGCAAGAAATTTTCCGGGGAGGAATTTCACCCACCCAAGTCCGTCCACATCCGGGAACCCCTTCGCGTATGTCACAGGCACGTCCAGTTAGCCGTCAGGATCCATATACACCAACCCGTACACCTGCGTCCAGTCAGTCGACGCAGCAGCATCGTCAGTACTCAGGGGGTTATGGATCAGGATCTCCCGGTAGCAGACCTCAGACTCGTCAGCAGCAACAGCAATATCGCCCCGCATCTCGTGGTGGAGACATGTACTTCGGTCGGAATGTGTCGCCATCTCCGGACGGGCGACCGTCTCCGAATGCGTCCATGATGGGCCGGCCGCGATCAGCTTACGGATATGCCCCCGAAGCACCACAGCAGCCGCCACTGCGAGCATCAAAACGTGGGACTCGGTACGATAGTGGTCTCACAGAACAGGATCCTCCCCAGCAGCAGTCTCAGCGTGGTGTTGGTCTGCAACATCGTGAGACTTACAACCGGCAGAAGAGCAAATCGGCATTGGAGATGCGACCACAACCTACGGAGCTTCCAGCCTACTCCAGGGACGGACGTGAAGTAATTGCGTATGCGCGAGCCATGTACGACTACAGGGCAGCAATTCCCGAGGAAGTCAGTTTCCGGAAGGGCGACGTTTTGCTGATTTTGCATATTCAGGAAGACGGCTGGTGGGAGGCCGAAGTGTTTGGACCGAGAAGTCGTCCACAGTTGGGTCTTGCTCCCAGTAATTTTTGTCACATGTTGTAGCTGAACCAGCGTGCCACTTTAATCTGGATTGTTTTGTTTCATAATGTTAATGTCGGCTTGGAATATTTGAGGATATACGAGACGAGAAGGAAATCTGCTTGATGATATGCTAGTGTTAGAAGATTTTGGGGGTTTTTGTCATTTTGGAATCAAACGAATCGAATACATTTGGACCATAACTCCTAATTAAATAATTGCTGTCTAATTTGCTATCGTACATTGCAATTCCACGACAACGACTAAGCAGTATGATCATAAGTACTCCGATATTCGCTGGATTTCATGCTTTAATTCGTCTAACAAGCAAAAACTGAAGATCAAATCAGTGAATCGGAAGCCAGCGGCAATCAGCTCCTTAAATAACGCTCGCGCCTATATTCGGGTAAAATTAGTTTCAGAAATCTGCCGAACCAATTCAGACAGGAACATACCATATCAACGCGCCCGTCGTATAAATACACTATCGCAACATTGCATTTTCCTGCGTTGTCAGATGCCAACGCAGCTGCATTCGCACTGCCACCCTTTTCTGGATTAAAATGTGTAGTCTCGCCAGTTACTACGGCTGCTGGTGCGGGTTCGGTCGGCGTAAACAATGTATCCCGTTCGATCTTGTCCTCGTTTGGCGGCTCTGTGATCGACAGAGAGAGCGACGCGGTAGCTTGCTCCAGCAAAATGGTCGGAGTCTCTGGAATCGGATCCGCGGTATGATTAGGCAACTTGTCGAACCACACTAGCGCACGGTTTTCGTCGCCAGCCTCGACGCAGAGCAACGCCATGACCTGGATGATCTTGACTTTCGCACCGACGTGCCCGTCGTCGGCCGGGCAGGAATCCAGCATCGCCGAAACGTGTTCGAACGCGGCAGGGAAGTCCTTGATATGGGACAGCATTGCGGCGATATAAAGGCCGCACTTCAACAGCCTCGTTTCCCACCTTTGCGTACTCAGATCTGTCGGATCGGACTCCTCGTCTGGGCTCCGATTGGCAGATTTCCAGGACTCGATCCTAGCTTCTCGGGCTAGAGAGTAGTATTTCGCAATGCCGAGTTGGCCATGAGCCTGTGTCTGGATCTTGACCAGAAGCACGCGGAGTGTCCATGGGATCACGGAATGGCCAGTCTTAGTGCGGAAGATATCGGAAGTGTTGAAATCTGAGAGTGCTTGTGCTTCGGCTTCGGCTATTAGAGGGAGGTTGAGGAGCGACAGAGATGCAAGGCGGAGAATCCACACGTGCAGGATCCGTTGGTAATCTGTGGGGTCGGATGCTGTTAGCAGGCGTTGCGATAGGTGTGCGATTGAGAACAAAGTTGGGCGTGCAAGGAGGGAGTGTGTTGTGTATGTTTGTAAGTCCGCCACTTGTGGTGTAGTAGAGAACTGGCCTGTTAGCACTGTTTATACGCCTTATGTCCAAAGCGCATATCACCAACAGGAGTGGAACATACTAATGGTGGAAGTTGCTTAAATAAATGAGGGTCGATATACTCCTCAAGATTCAACGGAGCCTCAGCCGCGGGTGTCACAGGCACTTTCTCTGGTTGAATATGCGACATTCTAATTCAATTAATTAGCTAACAAGCCATATTCTCACACCGTCGAAGGCATACTTTGTGTTGAGTTCAAGCGGCCCACGCACTACGGATTCACGACCAGGCGATAGCGCGCGCCGGTGCGGTGGAGCGGGACTTGATAGTCGTACGTCTGGATCTGACATTTTAACTGTGCAATCAATTGACACTATGCGGTCCTGCTCTCACAAGTCTTGATTAGTTGCAGACGCGGCTTCTCGTCCCCCGACAGACTCGGCACGCGATGTTGCTTGGGAGATTTGAAAGTTTAAGTTTAAACGGTATTGAATAGAGAGCGTTGGGATTTGGTACGCTATTCCTCTTTAGGTATAACTATCACCACTTGAGTAGTTAGCTTTTTCCCAAAGCGGAATAGTGTCTATGGTCCCTGGAGTGGCGGACAAATGTAACCCGGCCTGACTCGAGACCATGCTTTGCAAATATTTAAGTCTCGTAGTCTGTTATCTATCTCAACCAGAAACCACGGAATTTTGAGAGAACCAATATGGAGAGCTCGAGCGTATCTGAGACTGTCGAGGCGACCAATGGTACTGCGAAGACGAACAATTCTCCTGCGTCGATGGAGAGCATATCTAATGGTACGTACATTATTCGTGAGGTTTGCCTGAGAAAATAACATCATTTCACTACTCGGAGACTTGTATGAAATCTGTGTCTAACGTGGTGAATGTAGAAGGTCCAGCCAGCAAAAAGGTCAAACTAGACGACACCGGTTCTCGCAAGGTCGACTCGCGAGACAAGGGAGTTGCTCGGATCCGACCAGAGTTTCTGCTTCCGAAACCGTCAAAAACAACGGTCTTGGCCGAACCCGACGACGACGACGCAGAAGCAGGCGGTACAAAACGCAAGAGAGAGCGCGGGCAGAATAAGAATCGTCGGTTCGCGAAGGCGCGGGAGGCGGTGAAGTTCTGTGAGGCTCTCAAGGATGGCGATGGCACGTGCAGATTTGGCAAGGAGTACGTATTCCCTCTCATTGACAAAATTGTTTCTTGCGAATTGATTTTGATTTTCAATGCGTGAGTTTTGAGTGTTAACTTGTGGGTAGCTGTAAGTTCGAGCATGATGTGCAGAAGTACATTTCGTCGAAACCAGCTGATTTGGAGGGTACCTGTCCCGTGTTTGACGCGATTGGATATTGTCCCTCGGGACTCAAGTGTCGATGGCTGCATTCACATTATCTTGCCGAAGCCGGCAAGGTAGTCGTTGACGAGGACAAAAAGAGTAATGCCGGACGGGAGATCAACAGAATTGACCGTGACACGCAGAATACGCTGCAAAAGAAAAAATTCCCGGTCCCAAAGAGCGATAAGATATTGCCGTATCTGGATTCATTGAAAGAGCATGACATGGTTGGAAACGACGGATCGAAGCAAGGCACCGCCGAGACCAAGGACACGGAGGACCAAGACAAGAAGGATTTGGCAGCGACCTACGTCGAACCACCATTCCTCGCATCCGAAAAGAAACCGCTTAACCTTCACCGCGCCAAAATTCTCTCGCCACTGACTACAGTCGGAAATTTGCCGTTCCGGCGGCTTTGCAGGTGGTATGGCGCTGACGTGACTTACTCGGAAATGGCGCTCGCCCTGCCAATTCTGCAAGGGTCGAAAAGCGAATGGGCTCTCCCTCGCTCACACACGTCCGAGATTCCAGGCTTTGGTGTGCAGATCGCGGCGTCGAAACCTTGGCAGGCCGTCAAAGCCACCGAGGTCCTCACGACCGCGTGCGACACCGGGATCGGGGGAATCCAGGACGTGAACCTGAATTGCGGGTGCCCGATTGATTTGATATACAGATCCGGTGCGGGTTCCGCGTTGTTGGATTCTGGGTCGAAGTTAGTTCGCATGTTGAAGGGAATGAATTACGTGAGCGGAGATGTCCCAGTGACGGTCAAGATCCGGATGGGCACGCGAGATAGCCATCCTAATGCGAAGAAGCTTGTTGCGAGGTTCGTTAACGAAGGCGACGTGGCTGCCATCACATTACACGGCCGATCGCGACAGCAACGGTATACGCGGGTCGCCGACTGGGATTACATTAGCGAGACAGCGCAGGTGGTCAAGGACCTATACGAGGTCCGCGACGAGAAAGACAAAGAGCAGCGGGAGCGGCGGAAGGTCTGGTTTGTCGGGAACGGGGATTGCTATTCGTGGCACGACTGGTGGGATGCGGTCGAGAATTACAATGTCGACAGTGTGATGATTGCTCGAGGCGCGCTCATCAAGCCCTGGATTTTCGAGGAAATCGACGCAAGACAGTACCTTGACAAGTCTGCGACCGAGAGACTGGATATGATTCGAAAATTTGCACACTTTGGCCTTGACCACTGGGGTACAGACGAATACGGGATTAACAACTGTCGAAGGTTTCTGTGTGAATTCTTGTCGTTCTCCTGTCGGTATGTTCCAGTTGGGATTTTGGAGGTGTTGCCGCCTAAGATCCAGGACCGGCCGCCTATGTGGAGAGGACGCAATGAGTTGGAGACTTTGTTGGGAAGTAGTGATTACAAAGATTGGATCAAGATCAGTGAAATGTTTTTGGGCCCTGCACATGAAAGCTTTGATTTCAAGCCGAAGCACAAGAGCAATGCATACGAAGCAGAGGGTTAGTTACATTTTAATTTACAATTAGAATATATTGCCCAAAAGAGCATGGACAGCATCCTGGTCATTTTGAACTACTCGATCGTATCCAATCGCCCATAGATTCGCACTAAAGTCTTACAAATCCTTCTTGGAGGTAATCTCTCCGAGCGCCTCTTTAGCATTAATCTGATCTCCAAGCCTCTTATATTCAGCACTCAAGCCCTCGCATTGTTTCTTTAGCGTCTCGAGATCGGTCTCCTTGCTCTTCAACTCCGTTTCCTTACTCTCCAATTCGGCTCTCAACCTGTCGATTTCCTCGTCCTTTAGCGATATGACTTTCGAGTTGGCAGTAGCCATCTCGGCACCAGCTTTCATGGCCACAATCTTGTCTTCCGCAGCAAGTAATTCCACAAGGAGGACATACGTTCGGTTCAGTATGCTGTTAGATTTTACCCATTTAGCCAAAGTCTCTTTACACAACTCATCAGGAAAAAGTGAAACTTACACCGACAAAAAGAGCGTGAACCCGCAGAGATACATATTTCTCTGCGAATAAAACTTGCGGGCCTGGATCTCGGTCCGGTCAGTACCGGTCGTGATCACGGTTCCAGACGCGCTAGTCGCGGAAACGTCCTGCTGAACACGGTACACTCGATTGACCGAATCTATAAACAAAATCAAGATAAACACGAAAACAATCTTGAGCGTGTACTGCGTCCGCGCGATAAGGTCGGACGTGGATATAAAATGGAGCAGTCGTCGGCGGATGTTGAACGGCAGCGGTGTCACGAGCACGAAGAAGGCGACCATCTCAACCAATAGAAGGACAAAGACCTGCAATGTTCAAGTGTGCACATTTTGGGGATTGCAGCTAGGAGGCAAACTCTTTGTCGACGTTCGTGTACGACTGTCCTGCCATACCTGATCGAAGAGCCGAGAGATTCCACGCTTACTTGGTGGCCTACTATGCATCATGGGATCAACACCAGTAAATGAAGAACTCATGCTGCCACATCAAGTACGCAGAGGTCACGGATCTGATAATTGACATCAACACTCATACACGAAAGCGCCAAAGATAGCCGTCCAGGCACACATCCCGCGAGATGAACACACGACACGTTAGCACTATTCCATCCCGCATTAAGCAAAACACAAATAGAAACAACATACCAATGTATAGTAAAGCGTCATAGTCGGCAAATTTATTTATTGTACAATTCTACAGATATAGTATACTTAGATCAAAGGACTATGAGCTATGAAATGCAGAGTATGCTAGTAATGCAGTCAGCGCACTTCATGGATGATTGTGGACAATTGTTTAGCGATCAATTGGTACGCGTCTTGCGGCTTGCACATATGTGTTAGTTACGTTGTGTTTACGTCTAAAATGGTGCTTCAATAATGTAGTTACGTACGCAAGTGCAGTGATTATTGGTCGTCCATTGCAATGACGACAACGCGGCCCGGCACTGACTAACTAACTGGGCACTCAGAAGACGTCATCGTGCCGCGGGACTTGATTCCTGCGCCGTCTCGCTTGCAGATCAAGCAACACCGACAATAAATTGCTACGAGTCGACAGACGTTCCAATCGCTACTTAACCACGAAGCGCGAGCTCTCTGAATAGTATTAAGAATGCGGGTTTTAGTTGGAGAATATAGTTGTAGTCCCTTCCTTCAATTGATAATATAACGTAAAGGATATGAAGACCCAATCACATGGACGTGCCAGCGAAGGAATAAATCAAAATGTAAATCATTAGCAACTACAATTTATTAGAAATGCATCAAGATGCGAATTGAACGACAAGGAAACAGTCTCTCTGGCCGTTCCCTCGCGATTTTGGATAGATTCCGTTTAGACAGAGCCAGCAGCCTTGAAATCCTCGAGCGCGATCTTGACACGCTCCGTCATGGTCTTTTCACCTTCGCGAACCCAGACACGGGGATCGAAGTACTGCAGATTCTATTAGACAGAAATCATACACCAAAGAGCGTATGCGAAACTGACCTTCTTGTTGGGCTTGTCCTCACCATCGGGATTGCCGACTTGGGACATGATGTAGTCCTTCTTCTTGAGAACATAGTCACGGATACCAGTGAGGTAAGCATATTGGAGGTCCTAGATTGTGTGAACACGGTCAGCAGGGGTCCAGAAGATCCAGGGCCTCAAGATACGTACAGTGTCCAAGTTGACCTTGACAACTCCATAGCTGATGGCGGTGAAGAACTCTTCCTTGGTCGAGCCGGATCCACCGTGGAAGACAAGGAAAATAGGAGTGTCGGTCTTGGAGCTGGTCTTCTCCTTGGCGTAGGCCTGGTGCTTGCCGAGCAAGGCGGGTTGGAGCTTGACGTTTCCAGGCTTGTAGACACCATGTACGTTGCCGAAAGCAGCTGCGATGGAGAAGTAGGGCGCGACGGATGACAAGGCGCTGTAGACGTCGTAGATATCCTCGGGCTGGGTGTAGAGGGCGGCATTGTCGACACCAGTGTTGTCAACACCGTCTTCCTCACCACCGGTGATACCGATCTCCATCTCGAGCCACTGCTTCATGGGCGCGACGCGCTCAAAGTATTTCTTGACAATCGCGATGTTTTCTTCCTTGGGTTCCTCGGAAAGGTCGAGCATGTGGGAGGAGAATAGAGGCTCGCCGTGCTCCTTGAAGTACTTCTCGTCCTCATCGATCATGCCGTCCATCCATTGGAGGAGCTTCTTGGCGCAGTGATCTGGAGACGTTAGCAATTGTTAGGCAATTTAATTAGGTCGTGCGATTACACACCGGTGTGGAGTACGACAGGGATGCCGTAGGCCGGAGCGATAGCGCGGATGTAGTGGGCGCCGGCGATGGCACCGGCAATGGACGCCTTCTGGTCGGTGTTGGAGACGCCCTGCGGCGCATTAGAAAAATCTGCATTGATCGGGACATCAATCAGCGACGACAGCACGCACCTTGCCAGCGAAGTATGCTGAGCCGCCCTGGGACATCTGGAGGATGATGGGAGACTTGGCATCTCGAGCGGCCTCGAGAGAAGCGACGACGGTGGACGAAGAGGTGACGTTCTGCATTGTTAGCGAGAGGGACAAGCAGGAGCATCGGATCACAGCACTCACAATGGCAGGGATGGCAAATTTGTGTTCCTGAGCATACTTGAAGAGCTAGAGAGACCAATTGGAGTCAGTTGGAACGCATCGGATCAGCTACGAAGAAGCATTGGCTGAATGAGGTGGACCGAGGCCGCTTGCGGTGCAGAAAATTGCGCAGACATACGTTCAGGACGTCATCGCCGACGATGACACCGGACTTGCGGGAAAGAACATCAGTGACGGAGGGCATTATGGTTGTAGTGAGAATGACAAAAGAAGCGCAACAGTTGGGGTGGTTGGGATCAGATAGAGCTGTACAACAAAATGAATTTGTGTGTGCGATGGGGACACCGAGGTGGGGCCCAGATTTGTATTTGTATGAGTGACGAGGTGGTGAGTTTTAGGTTTGTGCGAACCCCATCGATGTTGCACATATTATACGCGACGCCCAAGTCACGTGCTTCTTGGTTCGAGGAAGCCCGTCATGCTCGCTCGTCGGGAACATGGCAGGAGCTCGTCCGGCGATTATCGGGTTCGGCTGGAGCCAATGTTTGCCGCCAATTGCCGCATACAATTTCACACACGCAGATAACACTAGCAGTTATCTATCAAGCTCGTTGGCTAATTCTCAGGGTTGGCTACCCCGCCGAATGCCAACCGAGACCGGTTCTTTCCGAGCCCATTTCGCAGTCCAGCGGGGAAAATAAGAAGTGTACAGTTTATTTCGCGAATGGCTATCAATACTACACAAAATTCCATACAAAACTAAATACACTCTCGCATTAATACATCTACGTCTTCACGTCCGGCTCTTCCCGGCCAACACACTCCTTCAGCTTGAGGAACTTAACCGCCAGCTGGATGTTTTCCTTCAAGTACTCTTGCGCGTCCAACCCGATCAAGGTCGTGTCCGGCTCGTGCTTCTCAATGTAAAGCCGGATTGTCGCGCCTGAACTGCCCGTGCCGGACAACCGCACCACGATCCTCGAGCCATCGCTAAACTTGACATAGAGTCCCTGGTGAGCAGAAACAGAGCCGTCCAAATCCGTGTACGAAAAGTCGTCCGCTTCAGCCACAACCAAGCCCCCGATACTACTGCCCACAAACGTGTCCTTGCTCTTGACTTTTTCTGCCAACTCGTCAATCACCTGCTTCGCGCCAACAGAGTCCACGTCCTCGTAGTCGTATCGCGTGAAGAATGTCCGGCCGTAAGTCTTCCAGAATTCAGTCTGGATAGCAGCAATCGATTCCTCGCCCGGCCTCTCCTTGCCCACGCCAGCAATAATATTCAGCCAGGCCACAATTGCCCAGAGTCCGTCCTTCTCTCGAATGTGGTCCGAGCCAGTGCCGAACGACTCTTCTCCGCAGATTGACAGCTTCTTGGCGTCAAAGAGGGCCGTAAAGAATTTCCAGCCTATCGCCGTCAGCGTGATTGCAAAGCACCCACTGCAATCCAAGCTTACCAGTAGGAACCTCGTACAGGCTCAGTCCCTTCGCCTTGGCAACTAGGTCCAACGCGCCGCTGGTTGGCATACTACGCGCCAAACCATACACACCGCCTTGTTTGAAATACGGAATCTTGTCCGCGTGGTGCGCTATTATCGCCACCGAATCTCCAGGCGACACGAACGCGTTGGCGCCATAGATCATATTCCGGTCGCCATCGCCATCAGACGCCGCACCAAACGGAATGTTCTCCTCATCGACCTTCTTGACCAGCGACTTGGCGTACGTCAAGTTAGGGTCGGGGTGTCCGCCGCCAAAGTCCGGCAGCGGGACAAAGTTCTGGATCGAAGACTCCGGCAAGCCGAGTTCGTCCACAAAGATAGCCTTGCCGTACGGGCCAGTCACGCCGCTCAAGGCGTCGAAAAGGATCTTAAACTCCGGTTTGCTCACCAGGAATGACTTGATAAGGTTAAAGTCGAAAATCTCCTTCAACATCGCCACGTAGTCCGCAGTTGAGTCAATGATCTCGACGGTAAGGTTGCCATATGACTTCTTACCAATCGTCGCGAGATCAATCTACCATTGTCAGACCCAGCAGATCACAAGAACTCGTCACCGTAATTGACATACATCAGGAATAGCTGAAATCTCATAGGATTGGATCTTGGTAGAGACCTCATAGATCTTATTGGTCACGCTCTCCGGAGCGGGACCACCATTCGACAGGTTATACTTGATACCAAAATCCGCGTTGGGACCTAAATTCCATCAGCTCGAAGCCAGGCCGACGATTAAAATGGACAAGTGCCTACCACCAGGGTTATGCGACGCGGTCAAGAGAATTCCCCCAGTCGCCTTCCGCTTGCGAATAACATGCGATGCCGCAGGAGTCGACAAGATTCCGTTCTGACCGATAATAAGTTTCGCGACCTATCATCGTCAGCCCAGCCAACACGGTTATGATCTCCATGAACAATAAAATTAAAACATACACCATTTGCTGCACTGATCTTGGCAATCAATTGAACAACCTCCTTGTTGTAATAACGGCCATCGCCGCCAATAACCAAAGTTGCGTTCTCCGCACCCTCAGGAATGGACAGAAGAATTGCCTGGATGAAGTTCTCCGTGTAGTTCGGCTGCTGGAAAACAGTAACCTGAAGTTCCATTAGCCCAATCCCATGATCGAATACATCTTCCAAATCATCACGACTCGGAGACTCTGAACGTGCAAAATGCAACGTTGTCGCTGACGTCATAGAAAGGTTCATGCAGCAGAGGTAGCAACCCCGCGTACAAGTTATCAGACACATACCTTCTTTCGGAGTCCAGATGTTCCAGGCTTCTGTCCCTCAAAGGTAGTTGTCTTGACCGTCTGAATAGGCATTGTTGCCGGCCTTGCGCAAGCTCTGTCGTCTATCGTGGTCCTGCGGGAGCGGATTAGCCATCCAAGCTTCACTGACTCGCAAGATTCGTGAAATAAAAAACATACCTAAGGCGACGAGAATACTAATTGCTAACGCTGAGCACCAAGAATCTGTGAATTCCTGCGTAGAATTAGGAGCAAGAGGGGGGGAAGACGTGGGGGATTTGTGACGGCTAGATGCAAGACGGCGATGGTTGAGTTTAAATTCCGTAGTTGGTTACAGCAGTAAGTGGTTGGGGGGGGAGGAGGGGGCGGTACCACTGAGTCAATTACATTGCCTACGCTTCCTTTTCTATCCTCGCACACTCGACACCAACATTCCTACATCCCACGACCCAAAGCAATGCCCTCTCAGTTTGCCAGAACGATCATTTGTGATGGCGCAATTCGCATAGGAACACATGACTTCAGAATGCGTTAGATTTCCCGCTACAGGAACTAACACCATGCGCCCCCGTGCAGGCACATGCAGCCAGCCATTCGTGCCATGATCCGCATGATCAACCGCGCCGCACGTTGTTATCGGGTTCGTTTCTTACGGCGGGTAGACGTCTTATTTATGACGAACATCAAAGCAATCAAAATCCTCGGGCAATTACTTTTCATTTGACAGTTATACACACATTTTGCGCACTCACTCATTCGATTTGACTTTCTCATCTCCCCGTCCGTCGCTTTTTGTGTCAGCGATTTGGACCGTAATCTTATCAATACATATAACAAAACACACTACTAACAACAATAGCAGATGCGACAGAAATAAAGTACCCAAAGAGAAAGAGTAACATACTTATAACACAAACCGCAATTATATATAATATGATATATATATATATATATATCGATTGTAATAACGGAGCCCAGCACAGTAGTTTAACGAAAGAAAGAGGAATAAACATAGACACGACCTGGAGACACCAAAAATAGCGACTTAATCCTACTAACAACGCAGTATTGAAACACAAACACAATTCAATTTTGCTTCCTTATCATTTCCTCATTCGATCCTCTTGAGTGGCCATGCCGGATGCAGTATGCGCAAGATTTAGTGGCCATAACCGCCCCAGCCGCCCTGGCGGGCTTGCTGACTCATGCCGTACGGCGCGTAACCAGAGAATCCGCCGTACATGTTCTGTTGCTGTGGAATAGGCTGCTGCTGCGGAGGAATCTGGCTCGGCTGCTGCTGTGGCTGTTGCTGTGGAGTTTGACCGGCCGAGCTCGTGGGTCTGGCATTGCCGCCTGCAGCCTTGGATGCATCATCTCGCTGCAAGAAATCGGGAATGCCGCCAAGCGACGAGACAGACGCCTGCTGAGGAGTCTGCGTGGATTGCTGGACCGGCTGCGGCTGCTGAGTCACCTGCTGCTGCTGTTGTTGCTGAAGCTGCTGAGTCCGCGAGTAGTGGTCACCATAGAATGGAGACTGCTGTTGGCCGTAAAGCGATTTCTGCTGGTTAAATTGAGGTTGGGTCTGCTGGTGGGCATAGTACCCTTGATAGCTGTTCATATTGTTCATGTAGTAGGCAGTATAAGCCGGGCTCAAGTAATATGGGTGAATGCCATATTGATTGTGCTGAGCAGACATACCAGGAGAGGCGGTGGGAGCAGGCGAAGATTGTGATGGCTCGGACCCGACGCCAAAGCGAGTAGGCTGGGTAGAAGTGGATGACGGTGTTAACTGCTCGAGCGTAGTCGACGCGGTACGCTGCAAGCTGTCCTGAGCAGCGGCGGTCGTAACGGCCTGCTGCTGGTAGGGATAGTAGTTGTATCCCTGTCGCTGAGGATCAGCACCGTATGGGTTCTGGTAATCGCTTGGGAAGCCGCCAAAGCCAGGAATATGGGTCTGCGTGGGATAAGCGCCATAAGGAGACTGTGAGAATGGCTCAAATCCCTTCTGCTGAGCCTGAGGCTGGATAGGTGCCTGCTGAGGTTGCGCGTATCTGCTCGCCTGAATAGCAGGCTGACCAAAGCCGGACAAACCCTGCGCAGAGACCTGCGATGGAGCAGTCTGGGCCAGTGACGCAGTATCAACAGGCTGGACCTCCTGAGACTGCTGATAAGTGGGAGTAGCCTTCTGTGAAGCAGAAGGAGTATCGCTACAATGACATGAGACGATATTCAAAATGTCACTAAATCATACACACTTACAGTTGTTCCTTAGGAGTATCAAAAGTCTCCTCATCGGGAGCGTCAGACAAGTTCAGGCTGCCGAACTGGAGACCTGCACGCTCAACCTGGGCCTGAACAGATCCAGGCATGACAACAGGAGCATCCTGATTCAAAATTCGCGAATAGGCAGGTGATCGGCCGCCGGCAGGGACATTCTTAGCAGACAATCCAGGCGGAAGCTTCGATGGGGCAGGGGTAGACGACGAGGTCGAAATAGATGGAGCAGTGGATGAGTCAATGTTAGATGCAAGCGATGAAGAAGGCGGTGGCGGCGCGTCATTGATGACCTTGTCAACATTTTCATAAGTTAGAGGAGCTGTAGCGGCCGTCTCGGCAAAGTCGTCTGGAGCTGGAGTATTCCATTCGGGCTCTTCGGCAGACGTTGCGAAATCGTTATTAGAGAATGACGTATCGGCAGTCGGCATATCTCCCCAGGCAGAGGCCGCCGGTACAGCAGGTGCTGGTTCTGGAGCAGGAGCAGCTTTGAGTGACTCTGACTTCTCTGCAGCGGGTTTAGCAATCGACGCCCAGCTCATTTTCGTTCCCGGCTTTATAACTGAACTTGCAGGCTTAGGAGCAGATGCAACACTGGTGGCTGGCTTGTCAGATATCGCCGGCACAGTAGAGGTGATCGATCCCCAACCGTTGGTGGTCTCTGCCGCACTAGCCGTCGTGTCCCAACCATTAGCACCGTTGCTAGTCACCGCAAGTGGTTCATTTTCGGTAGTTGCCGCTGTATCCCATGACGAAGTATTGGTAGTAGCGTCGCCCCAGGCCGAACTCAAGTCACCCCCAGTAGCATTGTCGCTAGCAGATGCAGGTTCACCCACAGTAGAATTAGAGTTGTCAGGCGCTAGTGTCGGCAACGAGGGAGTAGAATCTTCGGTATAGTCATGAACAGCTCGGCCTGCTTGGAGTTAGTATGTATATCATTATTGTAGGACTTAGGATGATAATACCATTGGGTTTGCCACCACGGCTTCGGCCACGGTCTGTGAATAGTGTTAGATCAAGATAAGCCTTCAATTGGATCTAATGTCACATACCACTTCGACCTCTTCCTCTAGACTCGAAAGCGCCACGGGTTCGACCACGAGTAGACCCAGATCCTGATGATCTAGCGTATTCCGACGATGTGAACGGACCCTTAGACTTCGCTCGTTCCTTGCTTTTCTTCTTAACTTCCCCCCACTGGCTGGCATGACCTATAGAGAATCCATATTAGTACAATATTAGTGAATGTTTTGATGGGATCAATCCACATGCTGGCACGATTGACGATTCGAAATGGGGTCCCGGACCGATTCGGCCACACACCATCAATGACGCCACCACTCAAAATTAATTCTCGAAATCGATACATAAATCGCCTCCTCAATTGTTCCGATATTCGATCGCAAAATATACGGATAGATCCGATTGTCGTCGGCCAATAAATGCTCTAAAAATCGATAATTACCTTCAGTGATCCGCGTGACCGCAATTTCGACATCACCCGACGTCTCGGACAGGAGATACAACAGATCCTCTTCTGACCAATCTGGAAAAAGTTCGGAAAGCGACTCCAGGCCAGCCGAATATTGAGATTTCAAGCTCTGAATAGTGTCGTCCACTGATGCTGACGATGCCATCGTTGCAGGCTCTGAAGTTAATTCGTCTGAAAGCGCAGTTGCGTTTGATCTGGACGAGGGAGCAGAACCTCGCGAGGTATATGACGAACGGCCACGCGATGAGTGATATCCTCCTCTAGAAGTTCTGTGTGATGGACGTGATTGAACGTCAGCCATTAATCTGTGTGAGCTGCGGGAATCTAACACTTGGTCAGCTACTCCAGTAGAGCGAGCGAGTGTCCGAATCAGTGCTAGTGACTACGTCTGCCACATACCTATCTCAGTATTCCGTAGCACTACTCTTAAGCCGAGAACCAGAGAAGATAGAAGAACGAGCTAGTATTCGGAGAATAAAAATCAGTAAATGCTGATCGCGATTGAAGGGGCAAAGAGGGTTGCAGAAAACTGACAAACTTTGGTGCCGCTCAGGCATCATAGCAAGAAAATTTTGCCCACATAGAATGGTTAGCCACGTGACCTAGTTTTCGTGCGGTTTCAAATACTCCTGAAAGTACACATGTACTTACTGCTCAGGGCCTCCGTCACCGATTTATACTGACACGAGCTACCAGACAGCCACCCATTCCCCAAAAACTGCCGGATCCAACTACTCGTTCGTGGACAATGGTCAATAGAACTTGCTTTAGAATCTGACGCTGATTAATGATTCCGTCTCTGCACGACCACGGATCTCACCTCGCGTATGCGGGCTTCGCCGCGCTTGCCTCTCTGGCCATCTATGTCTTCATGCCATCGCTGCCTGCCTTTTTGTCGGCCGGATCTGAAGATAAGTCTCCAGGGAGCTCCGCGTTTTCCAGGAATTCGCGATATGTCGTGGGGTTGTACAATAAGGCGAATGACTGTTTTGCCAACAGCGTTCTTCAGGTAGGCTGGTTCCATTTTGGCTTAGCGATTAAAATTCCAACGAGTAGGCAGGCATTGGCATCTAGTCCGTCTCTGCGCCAGTATCTCGATGACTCGCGGTTCCAAGATCAGCCGCTCTCAGCAGCATTGAAATCGATCATACGAGGTAGATTGGTTTGCTTCATTTTGATAATTAAGGTGCTTATTTGTAACCATAGACTTGAATACTCCGATACGATATGCGCGATCAGTATCTCCATGGCCGTTTTTGCATGTTCTCGAAGTAATATATAATTCTCGCATCACCAGAAGTCAACATGACGCTCATGAGCTATTACATTTGATACTGGAGACCATTACGGACGAGCATGACAGAGTGCTGAAGGAAGTTCTTGCAGCTCCGAAGGCGCTCGACAATGATGCAGAGTTGGAAGAGGAAAAGGCTGAGAGTGCCGTCAATGGTATGCGCGAGTATATGCCATTTCAAGGCACCACCGTTGATACCATTCGCTGTTTGCAATGTGGCAATAGCCCGAAGCCCAAAAGCACTAATTTTATTGTCTTGACTCTTAATGTTCCTCAGAAATGGAGTGCAACTCTAGAAGACTGCATGGCGTCGCTCTTTTCATCTGAGCCAATCAGTGACTACGGATGTCAGTCTTGCAGACTAAAATCTCTAATCAGCACTGTCTCGCAAGTCATCAAGAAGGCGAAGCTGGATGAGCCAGGTTCAGGGACAGTTACAGACTCGCCGACTTCGTCATATGAGGTTCCTGATTTTGTCCAAGGTCCTGTAGGATACTTGCATTATCTGCAGAACCTGGACCCTAGCGCAGATTTACATCCGGAAATTGAAGCACGGCTGCCGAAGAGCATTAAATCAACCATCGTGCGCACGACATCCTTGGGGCATTTGCCTGATATGTTTACTTGTCATTTGTCAAGGTCGATTTTCTCTTCAACTGCTACGAGAAACAGCTGTCGAATATCCTTTCCAGAGGAGCTAACGGTCTATTCATCTCAAAGTGCGAAGTCCAAGTTCAGTTCTTTGAGTTTGGGCAATGCGACAGAAGCACAATCAGCGTACGAAGGATCTAAGACATATAGATTGGTTGCAATGGTCCGCCATGTAGGCACACACTCCGCTGGTCATTACGAGTGCTACCGTCGCAAGGAAATGTTTAAGGACTATGATCAGGAGGGCACAGCTGCAGCGTTGGCGGTATCTAGTCCAGTCACTGCAAATGCGATTCTCACTGCGGAACCGGCTAAAATGGCATCTTCGGAACTTTTACCGACATATGGTGAGAAGAGCTTGGCAATGACTGAAGATGCATTATTGAGTCCAAGGTCTGGATCTAGACCTGAGTCAGGAAGTAATTCGCTTGGCCCGTCAAGAGGAGAGAGTCCGTCTCGACTTCAACGTAGGGCACTAAGTCGGACCGCAACCAAGAAACTGTACAGACAATTTACTGGCGGCAGGAGCTGGTGGAGAATTAGTGATGAAAAAGTATGGGAGTGTACTACAGATGAAGTGCTGCGTCAAACACAGTCTGCGTACTTGCTTGTATATGAACGAATTCCAGCGAATGAGTTGGAGTCGAGATCGTCCAGTCGACGGAGGTCTGCTTCCGCTCAAAAATTATGAGGACACAGGTTGCATTAATCTTTCTTTGTACGGTAATTGGGATTTGGTAGGTGTGAACGGCGTTTATGCATTTTTTTATTTTATTGAGGTAAGCTTTCATCATTGGTGCTTTTTTTCTGGATCTGACGGGGAAAATAACCCACCTCGATTTAAACTGTCTTCACTTTTGCTAACTCAGTAGTAGTTTTAATAATATTTGTAAATGAGAATATATCCTCGACTATGCTTTCTGTGGCCTTTAAGAGCCGTTTAACCGGATGGAATATGTTGCCGCTCGTAGCAATTGACTTTTGGTGACATGTACGGGGCTGTGCTGTCCACCCAAGGTCCCAGTCGTTGAGTGTGCCGTCCTGACGTCATCTTACGCGGGAAGAAAACTCAGAAATGCTCGTTTCATACTTGATACTTTCCTCGGATTACCTCACACCGAATAACTCGCACAGTTCGGGCTCGGCTCGGCTTCCCGCAGCTGGAGATTGATCCATCCACATTTTGCATCTAGTTTCTACAGGCAAATAGATTAATTTCATTAATCTTTCAATAATAAACCACTTATATAACTTCTAAATAATAAAGTAAATAAAAACTCTAAACTAAGGTACAGAAATGCAATCCAAAGTTCGGCGATTAATAAATTCCGAGATACCGGGAGGTCCCAGGTTGGTGCCCGCTCGTTTTGCCGCTCGGATCGTTCGTGTAGTATGACCCGTGCCAAAAGGGTCTGGCAGATCGTGAATCTTTCATATTAACTTATCGCCATCACACTTTTTGCATTTTATTTTGTTAGATAGATTTCTTTTAGCGTTGACAATTATGGCTGACCAACAGGCCGACGCGTCAGGGGTACCAGCGGTAAGCCATGCCGGTGTTTGCTGGGTCATGTTTGAGCTGATGATGACCTCGGATGTAGCAGCAACGGGGACCATGGATGACTTTTCTTCGATCGTTGGCAAGCTCGAAGGGTGATCTATCGTCTATCACTGTATGTGGTCGTCGGGCGGGCTTCTATTGGATGGACACGATTGCAGGACAATACTGACAGATATAAAGGCGCCGCCGTTTATTCTTTCCGGTACGTCGCTAGTAGAGTACTCCAAATTTTGGGCCGAACTACCGGACCTTTTCGTTGCGCCGACTATGATCCTGGATAAAGAAGAGCGCGCCCTCGCAGTCCTAAAGTGGTTCATCGCGACCTTGAAAGGTCAATATACCTCCCGAAACGAGAAGCTCGGATCAGAGAAAAAGCCACTGAACCCATTCCTTGGTGAGGTTTTCCTCGGCAAGTGGGAGACCGAGACCGAAGGCACGACGACTCTTGTTTCGGAGCAGGTTTCCCACCATCCGCCAGTTACTGCGTACGCAATCTATAACGACGTGTATGGGATCGAGTTACAGGGCTATAACGGCCAGAAGGCGAGCTTCGCGACTACGACGCTTAATGTGCGACAGGTCGGACACGCAGTGTTATATATCAAGAAGTTTGACGAGTATTATTACATTACACTGCCAACGCTGCATATCGAGGGATTATTTTACGGTGCGCCATATGTCGAATTGGAGCAGAAGACATTGATTCAGTCGTCGAGCGGCTATTGGGCGTCTATCGAGTACTCCGGCAAGGGATATTTCTCTGGCAAGAAGAATACTTTTAAAGCAAAGTTTTGCGCGCCGGATGAAGACAGTCCATTATACACTATTTCTGGACAGTGGTCAGGAAAATCGACGATCATAAACGAGGCAAAGAAGAAGGAGTCTCTTTTCTACGACGCGTCGGAGCATAACGTCGTGCCCTTGATTGTCAAGCCAAATCAGGAGCAAGCAGGGTACGAGTCCCGGCGCGCGTGGGAGAAGGTAGCGGCTGCTGTCGAGGTTATGGACTATGATACTATTCATGTTGAGAAGTCAAAGATCGAGAATCAACAGCGGGATTTAAGGAAAAAGGAGAAGGAGGATGGCGTAGAGTGGCAGAGGAGATATTTTGAGCTGATCGAAGACGAAGGGCCATTGAGAGAAGTGGCTGAGTTGGCTGGGGTGGAGCCGGATGAGAGAGTGTGGCGGTTTAAAAGAGAGGTGTTTGAGCAGAGTTCGGATTCGAAGATGTAAGATTTATGTATAAAGTTTTGTTGTGTTTGTGGGCTGCTGTGCATCTGGCTGGTAGAATATATAGAGTCGGTTCGACTCCTGGAGAGTAAACTGTTACGAGATTCGCGTAATAAAGGATAAATGTGAGATAAAGATCAACGCAACGGCATTTTGTTATATGGTTTCTCCTGGTGGTAGAGCTGGTGTGCGTGCTCATACTCGTCATCGTTTGTGGGGTTCATTATTCGTGCTTCCGATTGTCATCATCTACTATCACACTATTGGATTCTGCGTCGTTCCTTTGTTTATTTGAAACGATAGGATTATGGACGGTCATTTTCAATAGGCAATAAGGCGTACTTTGTATGTAGTTTGCAATCGTCCAGATGCGAGAAACGCCGGATCTTTGGGAATCCAGTACATATCGATCGCCCTGCCAGTAGTTTCCTCCTAGTAAATTTATCAACAACGTAGTCACAATACAGCAACTTTGGAACCAATAGGCATGTCGGGACTTGACCAACTTCATAACAGCAGCATGAAGCTGTCTGTCCATAACTCCGCACTCATGCCGCCTTCCCCATTGTTTCCTTGAGTGATATATATTCATAGAAGCGAGGTGCGCAGTTTCACGAATTCGTTGTTGATTTAACTTAGCGGCTAATCGCCCTGTTGACCGCCGGTGGAGACTGCGGCGCTGTTGTGTGGAGGGTGCCCAAAGAACGCGTCACTTTCGCGTCGCCAGGGTGACCTGGACGACACAGAAAGACGATAAGTCGTGCTCAGCATAGGTTTTGCAGAATTAGATCAATGACAGACAGCGCAGTATCGAGTATGTTCGGTCAAGATCATATACAATTTTTTTTTAACCGCGGTGGTGTCGTTACAGCTCAACGGCGAACGAACGGTCCGTTGACGACCAGATTCTCTCAGTGAATGATGGAATCGAGAAGTTGCATGGAAATAACGACAATTTGTCATTTAATAAATCGATTATAAATAAACTACAAATACAAAAGTTATGCCAGACATAACTACACGTGTTAAATATGTATACATAGTAACTGGACCCACACCAACGCAACAAATCGAAATACACTTAAACCCAATTCCGGTATAGTAGAGAGTACACAACCAATAGATAAATCGAACAATAATAATAGTAGTATAGTATATGAGCCTCACAACTATTAGAACTTACAAAGCATTACAGACGCGCACCTATACCATCGCATACTTTTACACAGCTGTGATACGCCCGAGACAGCGCTACACAACAGAAAATGTCAATTACTGACTGACTAAATGCTTATTCGTCATCGTCGTAGTCGACAGAGCCACCGTTGGCGAGGTAGGCAGCCTTCTCTTCCTCATAGCGCTTCTTGTCCTGGGCAGCACGGGCTTCGTACGGCTGTAACATCGCGTTAGCCAACATTCACCACACACCACAAGTCGCGTCAACAAAAAGTAACAACGTACCACTTTCTCCTTGGGGCTCAATGCCTTCCATCGCTCACCGAGAAGCTTGCCAACCTGGCCTGCAGTAACACAAAGACATTAGTGGTCCGTTAGAACCCAGCCAAAACACGGATAGAAACTTACCAAACGCAATGCCAGGGTTCTCAGAGCGAACAGTCTCGCGCTGCTCGTTGGCAAAGAACATATAGGCAGAGAGTGATCGCTTGGGGGCATTGGGGTCTAAGAAGAATCCAGACGTTAGCCCCATAGTAACCCAACACCCAAGTCCAGAAGGCTAGCATGACCACGCCGATCCAGACAGGACAAACAACATACCTTTCTTTCGTCGACCACCGGCTTTGGCCTTTCTTGTAGTCTTCGCTTCCTTAGGCATGGTGGACTATGTGACTGAAGGTAGTAAATAAAGTCTGTTGACGCGTCGCGCGCAAGGAGTAAGCACAGTGGACCAAAGACAACAGGACGGAGTGACAAGACGAAAACACAATGTAAAAACAAGTGACAATGGACGACAATGTCGTGCAAGAGAGAGTAATCACTAGGAAATAAATCGGGGTTGGAGGGTGGAGAGGACTGTTACCTTTTTGCGGGCTTGTTGACGCGTACTAGCGTGTGGGGAGCGTACAGTAAGGCTAAGTGAGCGCAGTATAACAGCAGCAGTAAAGAGAGGGGAGAGCGCAGTGAGGCCTTAGAAAGTGTGAAGAGGGAGAGTGTGTGGGCGGTGCGGGCCCCCTGCCTTTTACTATGGAGCCGCCTAGCGCCCATCTACCGCCCGCCTGTCGGCGCGCTCTGCGTGCGAATAGTGTATACGCTGGCCGATGGCTAGTCGTAGACACCGCCCATCAATGCTCACAGTGGGCGCCGAATTCACCAAACAAACCACCCTAACCTTGGATCACATATTTGGTTCGCCTGTTTTGGCGCTGTTATACCAAGCCTACGTAGTATCTGCAGGTTCTTGCTTTAACTGCTGGCTACGAAGTCTCAGTATTATATAAACTAGAAGACGAATGGCTGTTATCTGTCGTTTACATGAGTGAGGCCAATGATGCTGCTGGCTTGTCTTGTGAGGGTCAACCGCAATCGTGATTAGCTGTGGTGGGCCACGCACTCGGCTGAACATATATTGTTGCCCGCAGCCGCCCTAGTCTGACTGAGCCTTGGAACGTGATGGTCGCGTCAGGCTCGTGTCCAACTTCCACAAGGGTCTAGTACCTACGCGTCATGGCCCCAAACAGAGCTCTCAGCTGACGAGTCGGGAATTCTAAACGGCTCGTACATACTCTGCTATTTCAATTGATTATACAGATCCAACTTCGTTCTTCAATATTGTGACTACAAGGCGAAATAATTGGGTTCTGCAATGCGAACCTTCCCAATTTATGACGATGCGCTTACTATGGTGATACGGAGTCAAACATTGCCTGGGTATATAAATATAAACCTCAATCAAGTAGATCGCCCGTACAATTATGCATCGTGGGTAGCAAGTATTCATCGGCGGGTTCAGTGTTCACGCCCAGCATGTCGCCCAAGATTTTAGCATAGTTTCACAGGTCATACCAAATTGCAGGTCCCGTGCTCGGTACATAACTGTATTGGGATTCCAGTCCTAATAGTAATTTAAACCTGGATTTGGAATCTGCCGATATATTATGCGGACGCTGTAGCAGATTCGTGTGCTATCTGGAATTTGGCAGAAAACAAGCATACAAAGATACAGCACCAGGTGTCCTAATCCTGCATTTTCAGATATGTGTAGTCTAGATTGTCCGACACTAATTCAAATGTCGCCCGGACCAAGCACTCCCACCAATGAACTGGCCAGTCCCAGCTGTCCAGCGACGCCGCGCCATAATGATGACGATCCACGCAAGCGAAATCGCATGTCTGATAAGGTTCTATTCTAGACTTGTTCTAGATTAGCTCTAGGGTTACGCATTAAATTGCGCTTACAGTCATTCAAGGGGGTAGCATGATAAAACCTAAACTGCACTCTGATTTACCTTCTCAAAATCCGAAAACTAGGCCAAATATCTATGCTGCCTCGTCTCCAATACTACATATGCCTATCCTCTTTCCGGTGTGGAAGTCGCTGAACCACCGGTGATCCTGTTGCCAGCAAATGTAATTTGCTGAAAGCTTACTACAAAATCGACTAAGTTCATTCTTCCACGCTGGTTGGGCGCGCAGTCGGGTTGCTCATCGTTCGCATCCGTGTGCGCCCTGCTCGCATTACCCGATATATTTCCAATTTATATAGTGACGGTGAATACAAACGCCGGCATTCTTTAGTAGGGCCGCAGAAATATCATTCCTTATTACATTTACGCGATGTCGCTCAGAGTATATAACGCGCATACGGGCAAGGCGATCGACGTAAATTCCGAGCAGTTCTTGAGGTACATATTCCTGACTTGATTTTGTGGTCATCTTCGGCATCGTGCTGCAATCTGGAATGGAAATTGCTAATAATACTGCATAGTCTACCTGAACTTAAGGATGCGCTTGCCATGCAACATGGAGTTTCCAGTGGTCAGCAGATTATTATGACATCGCGAGCGACGCAGCTGCGCATGGCGAATCTCGCACACGAAGTATGTCTAACACGCATCTTCTATCTGTATATCGATTGCACGTTGGGTTGTTAACCTGTTGTACTAGACTGAGCTCTATTTGTTTGACCGATTCTTGCTCGCCCATCCGAGCCCGACTCCACCGCCGTCTATGAGCCCGTTGATCCCGCTTAACACGCAGCCGTTCCCAAACATTACTAACCCGAAGCCGACACAAGCTGAACTTGTGGAATTATTTGAGTCAAGAGCAGCTTGGTCCAATGGCTTATTTGCTCGCGCTGAGTCACTAAATTCGTCGCTGGTAGCCACCCTCACGGAAATTAAGATCGTTCGGCGGTCGGTTGATGTCGCCATGGCGCATTTGTCTCAACATCTCGCAAATATAGAGAAATCTTTTAAAGATGTACTTGGGCTGGCAGTCAGCATTTCTCAGGAGCATGCTGCCACAGACTGGAACGCTTCTCTGGCAAGGCTCGATCACTTGACTGTCATCGATTGCTTCGGAGGGGGTAATCTCTCCGCCTGGGTCGATCACGAGAAGGTCAAGGCTATTCAGAGCGACCTAGTATTTAACAACCAGAATATCCGAGATCGTGTGCGAGATATCAAGTTTGTGTCAGACAAGGTTTCGGCTGACAGTGAAGCCTTGCAAAAGGACATTGAAGCTTGGAATGACATTGAGAGCAAGCTCGTCGATGGATGGGATAATACATCGTCAATCCTAGAGGATCTTCAAGCTATTGTTCAGAAGATCAATAAGGGTATGTGGTGTGACTCGTTCCCATACATAGATTCATCTCATTGACACAATAGATGCTGAATACATTGCCGACCTACCAAGCACTCCGGCCAGTATCCGCTCAATAGCACGTATGGCTACCCTTCATCAACGAGAGTATCTTCCGACTATCTCAGGCGCTGTTAGTGAACTGTGGGAACATAATCGCAACGCGCAGAGTCGAAAGTCGGCGGTCCAAATATCGTCCCTTCGCCACCTACATACGTTGTCTATCGTGCAGTCTCGAGCGTCTCCAATCCGGCCCGATCTTGCATCGGTCGAGCGCGAGCTCGATGGTTCTCAGACGTCCCTAGGGATTTTAAAGCAGATGGGCAGTCTCCCGCTGATATATGGTTCGCTGCTGATCGAGTCCATTCGTCGGGTCGAATGGAATCAACGCATCAAGACTCTAACTGGTGAAGTAGCGGAAGAGTTTGCCACCTGGAAAGAGGATGAGCAGAAGCGTCGGGCAAAGTGGCTCAAACGTTTCGGCGGCAATCTTGATACCTTCCAACAAAATTTTACGCATAGCGTGAATGCAAACGGTGTTGGTGGTGCCAGTGCGACGACCGCGACTATGAGCATGAACAGCATATATAGCTTGAGAAATGCCGGCGCAAGTCTGTTTGCTGTGGAGCTGAATCTTATTAGCTCGAAAGAAGAAGCAGTACTGGATGTTACACGAGATGACGTTATTGCGTTCATTGAGTCGTTAAAGCGTGTCGAGGGCGCGGAACCCATGGTTTCGGAGATTCAGTCCATGTTCACTGAGCTGGATCAGAGTACTCGAGACCGCATCACCGTTTCTGAACGTCGCCGGGAGCGTCTGTTTAAGACCGACAGTTTCACTGAGAATATGCGAAACAGCATGACTCTGAATCGTGATACTGCTTTGCAGTCGTCGATGGAGTCTGATGAAACTGATCGCCTATTACGGGAAAACAAGCGTCTGCAAGAGAAAGTCAAGGGCTATGAATCACGAGTTCGACGATTGGAGGATCTTCTGCATCGACAGTACAGGACTTCGCCTGCTGGCTCAAGTGGGATCTTCCCAAGTGTCGTGCCCATCCATCCACTCGCGGTAGCGCGTCATCATTCTGTTCCGTTAGTGGATCAACAACAGCCGCAACAATCACTTCAGCAATCTCACAACTCGCCACCTCTGTCGCACTCTCCGCGTGATATTTCGGCACGCTCAGAGCGAACCGATGGGAGTACTAATGGAACCGCAAGCGCCATGGATCTCAAAGTCGAATTGCAAAGGCTCCGTGCTACGCTTGACCTGGAACGAGAGTCATCCACTCGCGTGCGCAGACAGCTTGAAGAAACAGAGCACAACGTTCAGGACATTGAAGTTATCAAGCAAGATCTTCTAGCGAACCTTTCCCAGCAAGAAGCTGAATTCCAGCGCGAACGTAAGTCGCTTAATGAGGATATATCTTTCTTAAAGGCGCGAATTTACGCGTTAGAAGAAGAGGAGCAGACGTTGGAAGATAGCCGCGTTGATAAAGAGGGCTTGATTGCGAATCTCGAGCATGCACTAGAAGAGCAGCAGCAGCGCGAGCGCGACTTGGAGGATATTAAGTCAGGTCTCGATGCGGAAATCCGCACTCTTCGCGATACCTTGCGCTTGGAACGCGACGAAACTGCGCGTTTGAACTTGCTTCTCAACGAGGCGTCCAGGACCGAGGATATGCTCAAGGCGCGAATCGATGAGCTGGTCCACAAGCTGCAACAAGCCGATATCAATTCCGATCACAAGGCGGAATATGTTCTCGAGGAGAAGCTACGAGTTGAGCAGGAATTGGCTCTCGTGAAGTCGCGGCTGGCCGTGACTGAAGACGAAAAATCTCGGGCAATTCTTGAGAGTGCAGTGACTCGGGAACGGTCGGAGCTACTTTCCGAGAGTGTTCGATCCATGTGGCACATTATATCGGGCAGCATGGAGGATGAACCGTCGCCTGAGGAACTGGAATCTGCATTGAAAACTAAAATCGAGGAACAGGCGAAGGTCCTTACCCGTCTTCGAGACTTGGAAAGTGAAGTCGCGCAGGCGATGGCCGCCAAGCGTGATCTGACCAAGATGTATGAATCACGAACCTTGAAAGCTCGTGACTTGACACAGCGATTGTATACGTATTACCGTCGCTCCCGACAGCTTATGGATAATCTCGGCATCGTCTACGCTGGCACGAAGATGTTATTCAACTACCCTGTCGTCGACGACCACTTATACAAGATTTTGCCTGAAAAGGAGCGTGAGAAGCGTCTAGCCGACCGTTCAGCTTCTACTCCGGATGGTGATTCGACCCTCAGCTCGATCCCAGACATAGATGTCTTATACTGGATGGACAGCGGTGAGAGTGATATTGCCGACTCGTCCGCTGAGGCAGATCGATATATGCATTACCTTCATGCTATCGAGTTTGATTACGACGAGTTCGCATCGTTAGTGCGTGATCGTGTCAAAGATGCAGAATATATCGCCAGCAAGTGGAATAAGATGGCCAGACTTTACCGTGAGAAAGCTCGACGTGCGAAGAAAGACGCGAGTGAGAAGATTGCATATAAATCGTGAGTTGATTTTGTATAATGGATAAGCGAATGGTACTAATTAGTTTATATAGGTTTAAAGCCGGTGATCTGGCACTGTTCCTGCCGACTAGTAGCAACGTCAATGACGCGAACCATGTATGGGCAGCATTTAATGATGGTGCGCCGTACTGCTTCCTTCGGGACGATGAATCGCATGCTCTTGATGGTCGACAGTGGATGGTAGGACGTATTTCTCGAATGGAAGAAGATTTAGACGTCAAGCGAAGCACAGATAATGTTGCACTCAATACCACTCCTTCTGAAACGACGATCAAATTGGCTGTCGCTGACGGGCGGCGTTTCGTTGTGGACGCGATAGAGGTTGGCAAGGATGGTGCTGTCGCACAGGTTGGAACTGCGGCGTCTGGAACCGCGAATACTCATCATCCTCAGCAGCGACGACCATCGGCACTTGCGGCGGCAGCTGCAAAGCGTACAACACGGCCTGAACTACAAGATGGATCACGTTCTATTACTGCCACCGGCAATGCTTCGTCTCCTGTTCTCTATGGATCATCACAGATCGCTCTCCCGTCTCCACCCGCACAACCGGACGAGAACGAGCTTGACAGTTTCGATAGCAAAGAGGCAGGAATGAGCGGGAGTGATGAAAGAACATCGTTGGACGAGCCGGCACGTGAATATATTACGTCTAGTCAATCATTATCCAAGTCGAAAGTAATCGACAGCGGCACTGCGAGATTGGATGAAAGTCTGGCTGCTGGTCTGCAGATGTCCCAATTCCCGGACAACAAGGACAACGATGTCGCAGACGATGAACATGCTGTCGAGGACTACGATGATGGAGTCTATAGAAGACCAAGGACGTACGGTGAATCTGAGCAATTGCAATTACCTGGTGGCTTTTGATCATAATTTTACATTATTTGTTTTCCTATTTGTTTCAGTTTTCGCGTGTGCTGCATTTTTCTCGGGTAATGTTACGGGAAATGGTTCAGGAAACAGGCTTAACGGGACGGGGGTTGGTGCATTTGTGATTTTTTTCGTAATATCTCTACGTATATGTAATTTTTCTGCCTGCTGTTGTACGATTGAGGAAGTTGTAATGTATCTTACTCCGTACATATTTTCTTGATTTTCTGGTATATAACATTTGTGGGTTTTTGTAGTATATTCGGAGGTTGTAATTGATTTAGTCTTCATACTTTTTATCCTCGTAATGACATATAATTGCAGTCGAATAGAGCCGGGGCATCTATTACAGTAACTCATGACATAACAAGCCTACAAAATCAAATTTACCACCTCCCACTAACATCCTGGTCTAGGACTAACGCCAATTCTCCAAAGCCGCTATCATCCTTTTCACCTCCTTGTACAACTTCGACTTTAAAGAACGGAGCCACGATCTCGGAGAGAACGCTCTTGAACAATCCGTCGACTACTAGCTTCAGATCGTTTCCGGTCTGCGCAAAGTCAGGGTAGGCGTTAATTTCAAGAATTGAAACATTGAGATCGGAATCAACAAGGAAATCGATCCCATAAATCTCAAAAGCATTCGGAAGCGGCTATATTTGTCGGGCAGTGAGAAATTTTGCTATTTCGATACTCGAGATTAAAGAAGGAACACACCTGAAAATGCAACCTGCCAAGGCTTACAGCGGCCGCAAAAGTTTCTGAAGTAATGCGACAAATCTGCTCCCACACTGCATCCTTATCAAACCCTTCTAAACACCAGAATCGTCTCACCGACCCTTCATCTTTCAAATCGCCTTGTAAACACGTATTAGTCAAATGTGCTTCTAAATCGCTGTCGCTGTCCGGAGACGAATATGGTTTTAAAGCAAACAAAGCAAGCATGTCTCTGTAAACATATACTTTCAAGGCGCCACATGCTACCACATATGTCCTGATGTGGAACTTCCTGTTACAATAGGATTCTAATAGCAGAGGATTCCTGATATACTTCTGAATCAAAAAGAACCGGATCTGAGATGTCACGATGCCGTTGGACTCACTAATACTCTTCGGCGCCACAGCGTCCTCGTCGTCTTCGTCTTCTTCCTCTTCCTCCTCACCATCCTCCTCGAACGAGTCAAAGATTTCCTGCAGCTCCTCTATTGTGTGGAATATGCGAATTCCTTGTCCACGATCGCTCATGCTTGGCTTTAAAATCCACCAACTGTCGCCTTCGATCAATTGGTCTCTAAACTCGAAAATCTCATCCAGCATTTCCTCCAAGTATTCAGCGTAATCTAACTCCAACTCATATGATTCGGGAAAAGACTTCTTCAAAATCGACTCTGGATGCTTGGCCATGTAGGTCGCGATAGTATGGGCCAAAAAATTCTTCCGAATCAACGCTTTCCTGCAAAATTGTCAGCATAAATCTAATTTTTGTCACGTCTGCGTAATTTAAACTAACCTATAGATATACGAGCACGTAAGGTAATGCTCCCGATCAGCAATTAGCCTCTCAAAATTTAGATCCTCATATTCCGCAAAGTGGAACACATTAACACCGGACCCTTCTGCAATCACAGGATCCTTGGGATCCGTGACTATCTTCACATTCGGGAGCAGGTGGTGTATATTAGATGCCAAGAGGGGGTATATGTACGAAGTAAGGGGATACGTGATCAACGCAGCAAACGGTGAAGACGACAACAATGGCCAGGACGGACTTTAAAAATGAAAGACTATGTAAGGACTTGATCGTATATCGAAAACATGTATATAGTAGGGATAGATAGCCTCGCAACAGATTACATGCTCGTCTATACAGTTCTGTTCCCAGTAGTTTCCAGGAAAAAATGAACCAGGACTCACAGTTTCAATTCTCCAGCGTACCCTGCAACACCTTGATAGTTTGCCCTTAAAGGTGTTACGCTAGTTATCAAGTTAGTATACAATCCAGACTGACTGTAAGCAATCTTCGGTCTTAACTGACCTAACATGGCCTTGCGCGATTGCCCAAGCGTCATTACCCTCAGGCCACTCGGAAACTCCATCCTGAACCGCTTTCAAGTTCGGCTTCCATCTAAACTGCAGCTTTCCACTCTCCTCGTCGATTTCAGGTTGAACTTGATCCGCCACCTCGACCAGCTCGCCAGTTGGCGAGTTTAGAACAGTGTCTTCGATGTATTCAAACGCGCTGCCCCATCGGTTCTCTAGAATATGAGTATACTTTATCTTCGTCTCGTCGCCGAGCTCTGCATGTAGAGGGATATTGACACTATAAAGGTCGACTTGGCCGTCCTTGGGCCAGTTGTCGTACAAATACTTGACCAATCTCACTGATAGCCAGCATGCGACTTTGGTGTGCTCCGGGTCCAAAATGCGGGAGTTATACGCAAATGAAAGTCCAATTGACGGTACCCCGCACTACACCCATTAGCAACCTAATCCACAGAATCACGCGTCTCAAATTGAGTAGCTCACTAATGCCCCCTCCAAAGCGGCACCGACAGTGCCGCTAGAGAGAATATATAGCGCCGAAGAATTTCGACCAAAATTTGGACCAGACAGAACAAGGTCGACAGGTCCCTTGTCTTGGAATAAATGATGAATGCCAACTTGCGTACACGAGGCCGGTGTGCCGTCGAGCAAGACCCATTCTTCGCCGCAATTTCTTTTCTTGTAGTATGGCCCTTCGTAAGGCTCGCCTGGATTTGACGCCGGCGCGATAAAACTGTGCCAATTAGTTACTTGAACTGTCGAAGAAGATGTACGTCATCTACCTAGCTGTCATAGTGTGGCCAATAACGTGTGCTTTTGAAATCCATGATCTGCACGGAAATTAACAAATTTATTTCTCGTCCTGGTATAGAATAGGACAAGTCATACTTCTGAGACTCTGGCAATGCCACGCTAATATCCCAATCCGTATATTTCTTCAATGCATTGACAAAGTAGTCTACAAACGGCGAGTCTGGACCTGGTGGTCCATCGTCATTGGTAACCTGTCAATCGGTCAGTTATTGTAATAAATTTTACAACATAGAAATATATCTTACAAGCACATGCATATGTGTAGAATCCAAGTTTTGCACCAAACGAGCGATTGATCTATGTGTCTAAGGGAATTTGTCTAAAAGTTGGAGAGACTGATTCGGAGGGGGTCCCCAGCAACTGCGAGTACTTCCCAATGTGGGGCTGTCGGCTGATGGCGGACTATATCCGCCAAATTATCCGCCCGGGCCACGTTTTGATTTGGCGGATGGGGATATCGAATAAATATCCGTCAGCTCCCAAATGGGCGGATAAGGCGGATATTCGAATAATTACCTAATTAGGAAAGATCGAGATGGTAGTTGAGTCTCTAGTAGTTAGGGTCGTCCTGTAGGCGCAATGGCTCAATACTGTAGCTGAGGAGTGTATATTTTTCGAAATGCTTAATTATAGTTTTGCAACGATATATTATATTGCATTGTTCGAATGCCATTCTAGTTATCTATATAAACTTGGAGATTCATATTTGAGATTTGAAAAACTTGATGAAATTCCTCTGAAGAAAGATAACATTCACATCGCACTATTGTTTATAGACATTGTCCATGAGCATTAACATTCTCATGGTTTCTCCCTTCATAGAATGTCGTCGTATTGCCAGCAGATCTCGGCCGGTGTTGAATATCCTCTCTACAGAGACTTCAGATGCTGGAATAGCCAGATAGTCGCTAGCAGCCAGAGCCAGTAGACGATAGTCGTCTTTATTCCTCTGCCAACAATCGCATAGCCAATTAGGCTGCTTCGTATCAGATACAATAAGGCGGGTAGTATCGAAGTGTCGATCAATATCTGAAAGCCTACGCGAGTCCAAGGGACGTAGCCTTCGAAGCAACCTAGACTCTAAATCATTGTCCGCAGCGTACATCGGTGGGGGATGTATTTCAGTTACTGTCCGAGAGTTAGATCACCCTTAGCTCGTGGATCCAATATGAGTTCAGTATAGTAAGTAAGTATCCGTTATGTCCATGAAGGTATAATATTTCTTAACTTTTTCATCCCGTTTTTGACTGCAGCAACAATATCCCTGTCTATGGCGGAGAACTCTATGGCGGAGAACTTTCCACAGGCGTCGTCAAGTAACTCGTGGAGTTCATAGTATATCGGAACGGTCAGACTATTTGAGAGAAATAAGGTGAGCTTATTGAACTTCGAGAGAATGTTATGGATCTGCTTCAGTCGAGCCCCATTATCATTGTAAAGCAAGGCAAGGGGAGGTCGCTTTGCAGCTGCAGGAACTTGTTTATCTGATTCCTTGCTTGCAGACCATCGCTTAGCATTCGAAATGTTGAATTCCAGCGAGTCTCAACGTCGTATTCAATAGATTTATCCGGCAGATCAATGAATTTGCAAAGCTCTTTCCATTTCTCTTTTCTTTTGCGGACTTCGATCAATCCAGAGAGCAAGGACCCGTAACCTTGTTAGAACACCTTGATTTTCAAAGGAGTATGTATCTCGATTGCTGAAACTGTTGTCGCGCATTGCACAAGTTTCTCCAGCATTACCGGACGTCAAAGCATGGAGTATGTCTCGCACAAATAAATTGAGAATATGCGCCAAACATCGAACATAGCTGTCTAGGCCACGAAAGCGAATGACCGCTCCATATTTTCTTCCAAGGTTTTCATACAATGCTGATCTTACTTTCATTGTTATTGGTGTTATCACCTGTGGTAGTGATCAGCTTACGCTCACCAATTCGCCGAGTGTAGCCTTTACCCTCCACTGTGTGATCCCTGAAGCTATTTAAAGTCTTTCTCTCGATATTGGAAGTCATCGGTAAGCAGGAGGCCAATAACTCCTAAGATTGGGAGATTATTCTTGCTAGTCTAGACTTCAGGAGAAAGAGCTATTGTTCTGCATGTATGTAATAACTTCGTTCAACAGAAGACGCTGTGACGTACAGTTATCCGCTAGTCTTTGGCGCAGCACGCCACGGGAGTTAAAAGGAAGCATGTCTTCTCTGGCTGCTTCCATCGGTGCTTATCAATATGTACATATCCAAGGCCTACGAGAGAGATCACATTCAACAACTATTAAATTACTCTCGTAGCCAGCTTGCTTAGAAATCACTCATTTGGTCGACCCCATTACCAAATATAACGAAGCCTGGAACACCATGGAACCAGGGACCAGAATACCAGATAAGGCTATCAATACTGACAAAGCGTGCCGCAATAAAGAATGAAACGGAAGTGCGGTGTGCGGCTCAGGCGGAGCGTCCTCACATTTCCTTCACATTCTCATCGCCGCAGCAGCAAGATAGCAATCGTCGATGCCGGCACGAGTGCGCAGTCAAGTACATCGTCTATGCAATCCTGACACTGAACTATTTTATTAATTAATATTATTTATTAAGGCAAAGAGACAAAGAGTTGTATTAACATAAAGCCGCGGTAGCGTAACTATTAGTGGATTTATTCGATCAAGGCGGATACGAGGCAGATTTATATGACTAGATGCGGATGGCGGATAGCTTTTACGGACAGGGTCAGATTAGGCTGTATATGCGCTTTCGACGCAGCCCTACCCCAATGCTCAGGCCATGCGCGGTTATGAAAAGTTGAGGAGGAACAACCACCCACTGGATCACTACACGCAAATTTCTCGTCTGAGAGAACATAGTGTGCATACTGATAAAAGAACGGGCAGAATGCACAGTGGCGTACTTCAAGCTACACAGCTACACAGTTTCTATGAGTTGTCGTGTTGGCCTAATAATACAAGTATAATTCGCAAAATAGAAAGTCACCACCACCATGAGAACCATATAGAAGGAAGGACAGATGACAAACCAAAGACGCGCAATGGAACAAGATGATTAAAAGGATTTGCGGACGGGGTTGAAGCAATTTGTCTATACACCATGTAAGTACCACGCGCCCTCGAAATAAACCAAAAATGAAAATAATGTCGAATAGTATCGACTATAAATGGGTAGAGCCATATCATGTAAACTCCCACAATATAGTACACAGCATCCCATATGACGCAACAAGACAACCACCGCCGTCCTAACATGTCCCATGATTAGATTACCCTTTGTGAATCGCACTGTTAGATGTCACCTATTGTATCCATAGGACCATATAAATAAAACAAGCAAACATTCAATTTGAAATAGATAGAGCAAATTTGCATGAAACTAATTTGAAGGCTTTTCCTCGACCACAATGACAGCCTTTGCCGTTCCTCTTCTCCTGAAGAAGTCCATGACCTTCTTTGCCGGGCCGCTTCCGGGCTGTGTCCTCTTCTCCTCATATTTATTATACAGTTTCTTCGCCTGCGTGGTCTTTACAGCCATTGGAGACGATGTAGTCGGAGCCGGAGTCGTTTGGGCCATACGCTGCTGGACGCGGACCTTGGCAGGTGACGCGTCTGACGGATTTTTCTCATGCTTGGCGCTTGTGGTGCCGACCAAGCTGTAGCGCTTCTGAGCATCAGTCTTAGCGTGAGGTACGTAATCGGGCCTTCCTATCGTTGTGTTTGATCGCTGAGGTATACCTGCCGGCTTCTTCGCACGGGCAGTCGCCGGAGTTTGTACTGTGTTGGTAGATGTCGCACCCAAAATCCTGCCGAAGAACTTCTCTGCTCCGTATCCGATACTCGATGTACCGCGCCTATGACCTCTAACCGAAGGTTCCTTCGTCGGGCGCTTGGTGGCTATTCCTGGAGCCGTGCTTTCGCTATTGGTAAGCTTGCGGCTAATATCTACCTGGGCCGAGGGTTGCGAGGGAATAAACATGCTCTGTGGTCGTTCCCTCTTTCTGGATGAAGCTCCAGCTGATGGCACTGAGTCTTTTTCCTGCGGAGAAAGCTGACTAGGGGCAACGGCCGTCCGAATCGCGCCAGGTTCGGTGCTAGTTCCTTCCGTCGGAATGAACTGAAATGTAGTTGGCCGAGCTTTTCGAGTGGGGATCGGTAATCTAGAAGACTCTGTCGCGCGGGGGGAAGACTTCGAGCTTTCTTCTACTGGCGGCGCCAAGATCGTGTCAGGCAGGCGAGCGCTCGGTATGGCACTAGTTGAGCCAGACTTTGTCATCGTTTCCAAATCTGTAGTACCTGCCTCTTCAGCTATAGTAGAATGTGTCGATATCTGGTTGTTTCGGACATGTTCTTCTGTCGGTCGACTAGCTGACTCCTTTAGAGCCTCCATTGTTCGTGGCGTATGTGTTGGTGGCTTAGAGTACTCAAGCTGCACGGTGTGCCGCTTTTCGCTTCTCGTATGATGTGGTGCTTGACTAATCGTTGTCTGATGCAGCTGCTGCTGTACATTCTCAATATCATCGACATTACTGAGATCACTGATACCTCGAGTAGCGGGATGCTGATACGATCTATGCTTCTCTGATACTGTCGGAGGAGGAATATTCTGTGTTCGCGTTCTATGTAGGTGCTCGGGCCCAGCCATTGAATAATGCGACGTCTTCATATAGCTGTGCCGCTCTCTTGGATGACGAGCCATTTTCTCGATCCTCTCGGGCGAGAGCATTTCTTCCCACTGCTTGGGTGTAACGGACAGGAACTTGGCATAAGGCAACAACCAGGAGTGCGCGCGAACTTCAAGAAGATCAGCTCTTTCTTCAGGATTAGCAACTATATAGCTGTTAGCTAGAGCCCATAACAATGCAAACGCCGCGGTGAGTTACCTAATATGCGACGAAGCAAGTCTCGCGGCATTGGCTTAACGTATTCAGGAAACGTTAAAGGTGTTGTTGTAATGTACCTATATAATTGCGTGATGTTCGTTCCGTTCGGATTCTCTGGATCATCATCATATGGCAAATATCCCGCCAGCATTGCATACTACGCATGTTAGGACTTGCGGTGAGGACAAGACCAGTCACAACACTTACCAAGATGACGCCACAACTCCAGACGTCAACTTTTCTTCCTGAATATTTTCCTTCACTGACAACCAATTCGGGCGCAGCATAGCACGGCGAACCACAACTCGTGCTCATTAAGTCAGCTGTCTGTCTGCCACTCATGGCATCGTCCGGATTGAAAACATTGGCGAATCCAAAGTCCGTAATAATAATATTCTTGTGCTTGTCTAAAAGTAAATTTTCGAGTTTGAGGTCGCGGTGCACAATTCCTTTAGAATGCAAGTAATCCACGCCAGAAACGAGTTGAGCAAATAATCGGCAAGCCGAGTTGTCTTTCAGATATTTGTGTTCTAGGATATAGTCGAACAGTTCACCTCCTGACGCGTACTCTAGAACGATGCCAATGTACTTTTCATTTTGGATGATCTCTTGCAATCGCACAATGTTTGGATGCCGAAGGTGCCGTAGAACTATGATTTCTCGCTGGAACTTGGCTTCTCTATTCGACATAGGAGGTATGCTCTCCTTCTTGATGAGTTTTACTGCCACCTACACAGGTTTAGCTTCAAAGTTGGAAACAAACCAATAGCAGAATGCGTTTTACCTCTGCTGGATGTTTTCCGTCGCGACGCCATCCAAGTTTCACCTTGCCGAACTCGCCTTCTCCTAGAGTGGTACCTAACGTGTAGTTTCCAAATCGAACGCCCTCCTTGCCAACAGCCTGCATATCGACCATCGCTGCACCTGAATACATTACAGATGAAGTCTCTGGTAGAGTATCCACAGGTGGCTGATTAGATGCTGCTGCCATCTCGTGAGATTGAGATTGGACTACAGTATCTTAGGGCCAGGTCGAACAGTGCGCGATCCTGGTAATAGGTTGTTAGACACAGTTGAGTAAGAGGTTTGCAAACACCAATCACGACTCTATAAATATAAAAACTGCAATTCTAACAATAATAAAATTCGTACCGCAAGTGCAGGGACAGCTTGTGGAGATACGAAATTCGGTTGGAACCGCGAAGCAGGCTGACGTGTAAGCCAACACCCCTGGGATAGGAATCTCGCACAAAAAAATCCCAGCACAAGAACTCCCACGCTGTAAGACCGTAATTTATCCTGCTAAGAATCACAAAACTGCAACTCGCTTAGTTGAAGCGTTAATAACGTGCCAATTATAAATACCCGAGAACAGACCTTGGTAATAAGGAGTGTTCACGTCCTTGGATCTGGGTGAGTGAAACGGGAAGCCACAGAACCCTGGCAAGACACTAACCGCTTTTAAGTCCAAGGGTACCACGGGCGGCGGCGACTCCACAGCCAAACGGATATAAAAGTTCAACAAACGGGCAACTAGACGCGATGACAAAACGACGGAAAGTATTTAATAGACTATTACACTATGAACAAGTCGGGCATGCTTAGCAGGGCACACAGGGGTCTAATAAAATCGAGGATTTGTTTGTTTGTTGCTTCTTACGTCGGGAGCCACTACTAGCAGCAATTAACTGCGTAACAGTTTACCAGCAATCTAACGGGGCCAGAAAAGGTCACCCAAACCCGCGCCCGCGCTAATACGGCGGGTTTGCGGCAGACCGGTAGTTACCCGGCCGATTGACGCGTTCGCATTTACGCGTTCAACGCGATTACTTCCCGTACCCAAAGTGCTCCTTGTTAGTCTCATTGTCCACTCTCAGCGCGCAAGCATCGTTCTGTCGAAGTTGTCGCGACCAGCCGACGATCCGTCACGCAACGCGATTCCTTGTTTCTTGCCGATCAACTGTAGTTTAGTAAATGATTGACTGCTCAGCCACAGTGAGGTTGCAGTCATTGGCCTTTTTGCCAGGACAAGGGCGAGTATAATGTATAATACACATCCCCCAGCCCACACGCGCGTCAAATCTCTTACACACCTTTTGTCCACTTCTATACTCGAACGCACAACATGAGATACTCAGCCCTAATATCCTCGGCTGTCGTCCTGACGGCAGCCTCCCAGTTCGTCTATGCCGACCAGTTTGAAGCGGACGGGATTGACAAGATAAAAGAGATATTGGAAAAGAAGCCTATGATCCCATGGCCAAAGAAGCCGGAGTCGACAAAGAAGCCGGAGCCGACTCACCCTCCGGAAAAGAAGCCTGAGGAAAAGAAGCCTGAGGAAAGGAAGGAGGAGGAGAGGAAGGAAGAGGAGAAGAAGGAGAAGGAGAGGAAGACTGAGGAGAGGAAGGAGGAGAGGAAGACTGAGGAGAGGAAGGAGGAGGAAAGGAAGACTCGCGAGGAGGAACGGGAACGGAGGACAGAGGAGGAACGTCGGGAAACTAGGACTCGCGAGGAAGAACGAGAAAGGACGACTGAGGAAGAACGTCGAGAGACTAGGACTCGCGAGGAGCAACGGGAAACTAGGACCGAAGAGAGACCCCGTGAGACTACGAGTCGCGAGGAGGAGCGTCGTGAATCCAGGACGGAAGAAGAACGTCGTGAGACTAGGACCGAGGAAAGACGCGAGACTGAGACTGAGAGGGAGCGACGCGAGAGGGAAACCAGAAGGACCGAGAGACCTCGCGAAACGGAGACCAAAACCGAGACGGAGAGACGTACGGAGACTCGTGAGAGAACCGAGACTGAGACTAGAACGGAGACGGAGAGACGTACGGAGACTCGTGAGAGAACCGAGACTGAGAGGAGAACCGAGACTGAGACTGAGACGAGAACCGAGACTGAGACTGAGACGAGAACCGAGACTGAGACTGCAAGAACCACCCCGCAGACGACCCGTACCGAGACCGAGACCGAGACCGAGACCGAGACCGAGACTGAGATCCGTACCGAGACTGAAACAGAGACTGAAACACAGACTCGAACCGCAGAGACGAGCGTGCCCACCATTGTCATTCCATCAGCGAGCACGATCGTTCCTCCTCCAAGGAATACCAGCGTTCCTGGTATTCCAATTGAGTTCGAAGGCAAAGCTACCGAGATGCGTGTCGTATCCTTGTATGCGACCATGAGCATCGTCTCTCTCGTTGCCTTGTTCTTCGGGCTTAACTAGAGTTGAATGTCACCACCATTGACCGGCTGAGGAAAGAAGGATACAGTGCTGCTGGAGTATATATTAGTCGGTTCATTCTAGAGGGGTAGATGTCTGTCATCGCAATGCCCAGCTCTGTGGTGTTGCTACATCGCGACGTGTCTTCCTTTGCCTCTGTGAGAGACCCCAAGCTCATACGGGAATAGACAACGGACCTTAATCAAATTCCCTTCCATTGACATGACTATGATGACTTGTATTCACTCGTTCAGCTTTCCATTATACGGCGTTGGTATTCTGTTTGCGGTTTTTTTGTTTTTTGACACGCTCGTTTGTGTTTCGGTAATTTGCTGTGACTGTTGTTGATTTTTCACGTTCTGGCCAGGTCTTTTAGTTCTTGCATAGGTTTGACTTTATGTTTGTTGCGTTTTGTTTATTGCGTATTTTTGTTAGTTGCTTCTTTTGTGTCTGGTGCATCTTTGTTGAATTGGTTTGGCTCATGGCATTGCTCGGCGTTGGTTAGGTTTCTTGCATTTCGAGGCGTTTTGTTGGGTCCCTGTTTTCCATTGCATTTGTTGGAGTTGACTTGAATATCTTTTTTCAATCTCAATTTCAATTTCATCTCCAAACCATTCTTTCATTTCGGTGCACTCTCAATTCGTAGCCTCATTTGCAGGTTTGCATTTTCGCTTGGATCATATCCTTGTATCAATACCGTCCCGCATTCTCACCGGCATTCGTTCATTCCTTTGTGCCTTGTTTGTTTGCGCCGCATTTCTTACCTTTGCCCGTATATCGTCGTTTGTGTGGTGTGTTGTTGCTTTGCGTTGTCGCGCATTTTCAGAAGTGCATAGAAGTGCATTTGTTTGGCAGTTTTGGCAGAACATGCTTGTCACTTTATGATTCCATTGGTTTTCACCGTATTTCAAATGTCAAGAATACAAAAGGCTATTTAACCGACGAAGGATCAAAGCCGATCGTAGCAATTTCCTCGATCCACCCTGCGGCGGCTGAAGGTTTGGATGTCCCATTTCGTCAGTGGGAGCTCCCGGCCGAGCCAAACGGCCGAAAATTTCACGAGCCTTCGACGCAATCCGTGTGCCATCCCCACACTTTGTCGATCCTCTGAGCAACACCAGTCACCTCACTTCCCGAACGAGTGCGGTAATATATACTGACGATTACAATCTTGGAAATTCGGTGAATTAGTGTGTTGAATACCGCGAGATAGGTAGGCTAACGATCCCACGATGCCGTCGCGACCGCTACTCTCGACCGCGATCTGCTCGCTAACAAGGTCGTCACGGGCAATTCGCTGGCGCGTCGCCGTCAGCCAGCGGCCCACGAATGTCAGACACGAGCGGACATATTGGGCGACAGCATGCCGACGCAACAATCTGTCGGAGGACGACCGACGGATGCTGCAAGAAGCACGTGAAGAGGACGAGGCTGATGTCGTTATTGTCGGCGGAGGACCGGCTGGCCTTGCTGCCGCTATTCGACTAAAGCAGCTGGAGCAAGAGAAGGGCAAGGAAATACGAGTTGTTTTGCTCGAGAAGGCGAGCGACATGGGTATGCACGGGAAGCAGATGTCGATGCAGAAGCAAGCTTACAAGTGAAATTCTAGGCAACCACACCCTGTCGGGAGCAGTTATCGAACCAACAGCACTGAACGAGCTATTGCCCGACTGGCTGGAAGACCCACCGGCGCCGCTGACTCCAGTGAAGTCGGACAAAATGCGATTCTTGACCGAGAAGTACTCGATCCCGTTACCGGCACCGCCGCAGATGCATAACGCCGGCAATTACATTGTCAGTCTCAGCGAGATCGTGAAATGGTTAGCTGCCAAGGCAGAGGAGGTCGGCGTGGAGGTCTATCCTGGATTTGCCGTTAATGAGGTGAGTGTTTGGTCGGTTTTTACGCGTGCGGCGGGCGGACGACGGCTAATGGCCGAAAGCTTCTGTATGACAACAGCGGGGCTGTTGCGGGTATTGCGACGAACGACATGGGTATCTCAAAGGCAGGTGCGCCCAAAGACAATTTCCAGCGGGGCATGGAGTTCAGGGCAAAAGTGACTCTACTTGCGGAAGGCTGTCACGGGTCCCTGACCAAGGGCGTCATCAAGAAGTACCATCTTCGACGCGAAAAGGATGTGCAGACATATGGCATCGGACTCAAAGAAGTTTGGGAGGTTCCCGAGCAAGACTGGCGGGAGGGCGAAGTTGTGCACACGATGGGCTGGCCGCTGACGTCGCAGGTGTACGGTGGCGGGTTTATGTACCATTTCGGAGAGCGGCTAGTGAGCGTCGGTCTGGTCGTGGGATTGGACTATGCTAATCCATGGATCTCGCCATTCCGAGAGTTCCAGCGCATGAAGCACCATCCTCTTTATTCTGGCGTGCTCAAGAATGGCAAATGTCTTTCGTACGGTGCGCGGGCGCTCAACGAAGGCGGGTTGCAGTCGATCCCGCAGCTGATCTTCCCCGGCGGCGCGCTTATCGGGTGCTCGGCTGGATTCGTCAACGTGCCCAAGATCAAGGGCACACATACTGCGATGAAGAGCGGCATGCTGGCAGCCGAAAGCGCGTACAACGCGATTGCGTCGGACACGACGAACGAGTCTGCGATTGCATTGTACGACTACGAGGACAGGATGAAGCAGTCGTGGGTTTATAAAGAACTGAACGAAGTCCGAAATGTCAGACCGTCTTTCCATACTCCGTTGGGTGTGTATGGCGGTCTCGTGTATTCAGGGATCGACACTCTTTTGTTGAAGGGTCGGGTGCCGTGGACGTTCCACCACAAGACGTCGGACGCGCAGGCGACGCAACCAGCCGACAAGTTCAAGCCGATCGACTACCCCAAGCCAGACGGCAAGCTCAGCTTTGATCTGTTGACGAGCGTGGCTCGCACGGGAACCATGCACGACGAAGACGAGCCGGTGCATTTGCAGGTCAAGGACCGGGTATGTGACTTTTTGGACACCGGTGTCGGGTTTATGCTAACGACCAGCTCAAGGATGCGCACACGAAGGCATCTTACCCGAAATTCAAGGGCGTCGAGAATCGGTTCTGCCCTGCCGGCGTGTACGAGTACGTTCCTGACGAGACGAAGACTGAAGGCGTGCGGTTCCAGATCAATGCGCAAAACTGCATTCATTGCAAGACGTGCGACATCAAGGTCCCAGCACAGGACATTAACTGGGTCTGCCCCGAAGGCGGTGACGGTCCAAAGTACATGCTCAGTATGTCGTTGTTTGTCGTTGGGTTAATACCGTGCTGACGTCAAGTAGCTTAATCAACATTCGTGCTGGCTCGGTCGATCGATGTTTGCCTCGTTTGTAACATAAGTTCTAGAACCGGATCGTGGTATGAGAGTAGCTACTTTTTTTGTATAACAAAACAATTTCCTGCAGTAATTGCGCAGGCTGTAGATATGAAATCTTGTCACACGAGTGCTAATCATTTGCAAGCCCAAGCCAGCCCTGCGTTGAGCGATCTATTTCCTGTGCAACCCAAACCGTGCGGCTGAGGACGGTCGCTGTCCCAAAAGGTCAAATGCAGGCCGCGGTCGGCATGGGCAGTTTGTATATACGGGTATGCCGTGGTAGAGTAAGGGGTTATTATTAGTTAGATGGGACGTAACCCATATTCGTCATTAAACTATCTAGTGCAAACCATTATCGTTATCTAACCGTTCCAATGTGACGCTCTACAAACTGTGTACCATGCCAAAACAAATCCCCCTCCGCCCCTTGAACCAAACAAAATGCAACCAACTAACAATACACGGTAGAAAAATGAATAATGCAGGAAAAAAAAAAAAGACAAGATGCTGCAGGTCGTTGATCATAACTCGCGCACGATTTGCTTATGGCGCAGGAGTGTAGGTCGGCAGGGCCGAGGACGTGGCCGTGTAGGAGTAGGACGACGAGTAGTAGTAGTCGCCGTTGACCATGGCGGTGACGTTGACACGAGGAGCAGTGTCGTTGGCGGACCGGTAGTGGGAGTAGTCGTCGTACCCGCGCAGGAGACAGAGCGAGAGGGTGACGACAAGCATGGCGAAGATCGTGCCCAGGAAGAGCGAAAACACGGGTCGCTTCCGCCGGTTTGTCGTGATCAAGGACGCAGCCTTCTCGGTCAAAGTCAGGTTCTCGTAGTCGGCGCCAAACACGGTGCGGACGACGGTGGCAGACGGAGCGTAGGGAATCTCATTAGACTCTGCAGCGGTGGAAGATGCGGACGAGCGGACCTGTTGCGAGGACATCAGAGGCGAGTCTTCGTTGATAGTGTTGTAGTTGGCCATTTGTGTATAATTATTATATTGATGTGATGTTGTGTGTGTGATGTAGTTGCTCTATCTAGTTGTCGTCTCTATGATGGTCCGCGGGCGATGATAAGACGGAGGAGGCAGCTGGACCGGATGGGGAAACTGGTCGCGAGCGCACTTTCACGGTTCGAGGGTTAGGGTCGCCTCGTGGTTAGGGAATCGCAGAGGAAGATAGGGCACGGGGTTCGTACTGCAGCAGCGGCGGGACGACTGTCTAGACCGCGGCCGGCGACAGGCGACCGACTGGCTCTTTAAGCACGAGCAAGCGCGCCTGTTTTGCGGGTTTGCGCCGGGCGGTTGCACAGGACTGGCGCGGGCCGTGCGACCGCCGTTCGCGCACGTGCGCGGGCCAGCGAACACTTCGTCCTGGTTGTGAACACGTGCCCGGGCCCGCGAACAGGCCACGCGTGGCTGCGGCGCCCGTGATTGGCTGCGGCCGCGGGAATGTAAACAAAGCGCTGTCATCGCGATAGCCGGCCGGTGCGACGTGCGAGTGCGACTGCTGGTGCTGTGTACTGCTGCTGGTACTGCAATTACTACTACTGCTGCTGCTCCTCCGCCAGTGCCTATTACTGAGACCCGCTCTGGTCTGTCGCGCAGACCATCCGACGGTGTATTGTGTACTGTATTGTTGCGCTTGGATCCTGCTGCGTAGCCGAAATAAATACGTCATCCGCCATACGTCGCGACGGCCACTTCATCCACGCCGCGCCGACCCTGACCCTTGTGTAAACAAATTCTCGCCAGGGGCGTGCCCAGTTCTCATCCGTGACATCATCGCCCTTCTCAATGCTCGAATATTCCCGGTCCTGACGGCTTTGCCAACTGGTATTTCCATGCCCGGCGGCGACGACAGCGGTGGGTACGACGATGACGACGACCCGTCCTTCACCCGTGTCTTGCCCGCAAACCTCTCCAACTTCAACCGCGACCTGTCCCAAATCATCCATCCCCTTTCGGCCGACGACCAGCAGGCATTGCGACCCGTCTTGGACAAGCAGCAAGATGTCGACGTGCAGTACTCTATTTCAGGTCGGGCACACTTGTTAACTTGGTACGGGGTGCCAAAAACTTGTGCTAATTTCTGCGACCAGACATCAACATCCTGCGATCAATCGTCCAGCTCGCGCTCCGGTCAGAACAATCCACACACGCAAACAGCTTTATTACAATATTCAAGGGCTACGAGGCAGTGCTCCATCGCCGCAGAATCGACCCGTCCAAGGACACGTTCTACTTCAAGCTCGTCGTCAAATTGTGCCGGGCCGACGGCACCACATGGCCGGAAAAATTCAACAACCTGCTACGGGTGCGTTTTATTTCTCTACTTTAAACATGTTTGTTCGACGTTAACGACGACGACGACGAGCAGGAAATCAACGCTTCGCTGCTCTCCCGCAAAAAGCCGCAACTCACCGCCCGATACAAACACCTTCTCCTAGGTCTGCTCCGCCGCAAGCTGCAGTCCTGGCGGGCAAGAGCGCGCGACCAGAAAGCCCGCTCGCTTGCGCTTCGTCGCGCGGCAATAAAATACGACAACGCAACACTCGCGTCACAAGCGTTCGAGATCTGGCGCACAAAACTCCGCATCCTCTTGGCTCAGCACAACATCTTGCTGCAAATTGTCGACCACCATGAAGCAAAAGCCTTCTTCGACCGATGGAGACACAAAACCAACCACGTTCGAGCCAGTCGTGACAGTGCCGCAAACGCTTTCCGCAAGGCCATAATTTTCAGCAAATGGCGGACAAAATCCCGCAAATTATCCCACCTCAACCAACTCGCCGCTCAGCTTGAACGAGCCCGTCATGGCAAAATACTCCGCAATGGCATGCGAACATGGGTCTACCAAATGTACTTCCACGGCGCACAGCAGGTCTACAACCACAATCTCGCTCAAAAGTACCTCGACACCTGGGTCGTGGCCCTCAGCGACATTGAAAATCTTGCCGACCGGGCCGATATTTTTCGCCGCGACAAGGCACGTCGAACCGTGCTCGCGATCTGGAGGCATGCTGCCGCTCAGGTATCTGGACTGCGCCATGTCGCTGCCGCGTTTGAGCGACGGGTGGTCTTGCGCACGACTTGGCTCGTGTGGACCCGTCAGCTCGACCTGGCCTACGCTGCCCACGACTACGACCTCGTCCGCAACCTAGCCTGTGTCGCGCGCGCGCTCGACACTTGGCGCAGGCGGACAGCCCTTGCCATTCACGCCGACGGGCACTACGAAACGTCGCTCATGGCCCGCCATATGAAGCGCATGCGCGAGCAACTACGGGTCGCCGTTATGGTCGACATGTTTGACAAGCGCCGCAAGCGGAACGTTCTCTATGCCTGGGTTCTACATGAACGGGCTCAATTGCTGGGTCGGGTACATTCGCGCAAGCTAGTGGCCCAGTCGTTCAAGCGATGGAAAAGGGCTGCAGTTAGGCGAATTGACCGTGACCGCAGGGCCGTCAAAAAAGTCTACGGTGAAACCAACTACCGGATTGCCAGCTCCGCCTTGAAGGTTTGGCGGGCAAAGCTGCATGACGTCCGGCAGATTGAGCGCACTGCTCTGCATCGCTACGAGTTGGCAACTAAACGAAACGTTTGGCCAAGGCTGGTGTCCGCCTTGCGACAGATCAGGCAGTTTGAGACCACGGCACTTGATCTTCACCGTGCGAATGGTTTGAAATTCTACCTAGCCGTCTGGCGTGACCGTCTCCGACTGAGGCGACACGAGCACCGCGAAAACGTCCTGCACGCTCTCCTGTCTCGCAAGCGCGTCCAGCGGTGCCAGCATATACTGGCGTCCTGGGTCCAGCGGACGACAGAAAAAATCGACCTTGCCATTCTCGCGGCCGAATACTTCGAGGACTCGTCCCGCAAGCTCGTGTCCGCGGTCCTGCGCATGTGGCGGAACAGGATCGTCGAATTGGTCGGCTTTGAAGCCACCGCAGCCCAATTCGACAGAGCAAGCATCATGGCCAGCGCGTTCGCAAAGTGGAATGGCCGCAAGCTGGCGTGCGACGAAATGCAGCAGCGGGCCGTTGTCGTGTACGACATCAACAGTCTTCTTCGCGCTCAGAGCATTCTGCGGCGATGGAACATGAGCGCCCTGCAGATTGGCATACTGACTGCCAAAGCCGATGTGTTTGCTGATAAGTGGTCCAACACAAAGACGCGCGGCTTATTCGGCCGGTGGGTTGATGCCACAAGAGAGCGCCGGCGCGAACTCGAGCCCGACTTCGCCGGCATCGGCGCCGCCGACGACGACGACGACGACCTGAACGAGGATGACGACGGGAGCGGTAGCGGAACGATAATTGCTGCTGCGACAATGGCCGACGAGTCGTTGACATACACGCCGACACGCCGACCGCGGGTCTCGTTCGCTGGGGTGACGAACACGCCGAGTGTCGAGCGGTGGGCGCGATTGCGGAATAGCCCGATGTACGAAGGTCGCCGGAAGCTATTTGCTACGCCCGCGACGAAGAGTAGACGCGATGTCCCGGGCAGGACTGTATGATATTGTACTTGTATCTTGTGGGGTCGGCGTTATGCCATTTATTGTTTCCATTTTGGGACGGTGTATATACAAATTTGAATCCCCCGTGTGTAACCAGCAAAAAAAAAAAAAAACCAAATCTAATCGGCCGCTCCAGCAGCCTCCTCTGCACCGTCTGCGGTCTCTTCGACCCGCTCGCCGAACCTGCGGACGACTTCTCTCTCCAACTGGGCAAATATCACGTCCGAAGTCTCGCCTGCGACACTCCAGACCACGCCGGCCGCCTTGTTTCTGTAGTACTCGACCAGCGGCTGGGTGCTGGCGCGGTATTCGTCGAGCCGGTTGCGGAAGACGGCCGGGTCGTCGTCGGCCCGGCGCGTGAGCGGCTCGCCCGTGACGTCGTCGCGGCCGGCCACTTTTGGCGGGTTGTAGGTCAGGTTGTAGAGCCTGCCGGACGGCACATGCACGAGCCGGTTCGCGATCCGGTCCAGGATCGCGTGCTCGGGCACGACCAGTTCGACGACAAAGTTCAGGCCCGCAAGGGCGGGCGCGAGCTCGCGCGAGTCGAGCATTTCTGCCTGCCCCCGCGTGCGCGGGAACCCGTCGAGCAGCCACGAGTTGGCCGGCGACAGCCAGTGTCGGCGGCCGAGCTCGGATGCCACGACTTTGGTCATGATGTCGTCCGGCACGAGCCTGCCTTGTTTGCTAATCGACGATGCCAGCATGCCTATGGTAATTAGCCAAATCCGATCCTGGCCAAATCTAAACCTCGCCCGTACCGATCTCGGTGCCTTCCTTGATATGGCGCCGCAGTATATCGCCAGATGAAATGCCAGGAATGTCGAATCGCTTGAGCAGGCGCTCCGTCTGGGTGCCCTTGCCTGACCCCGGCGGGCCCAGGAGCAGCACCCGTGCGGGCCGCAACAAGCGTGACATCGTTGAATATATAGTGTGCGGGTCCGCTATCGACGCGATCGCACACCGTAGGTTAAAATATTAAACGCCTTCCACGTCCTCTGACAACCGCCTTTGAAACTCGGAGTCCCCCGCGAACAGAAAGACAGGGATCGACGGAACAACAATGGAGTGAGTGAGCGAGTCCGCATAGAGGCCCGACTTGGGACCAAAGCCCGGCGTGAGTGTGCGCGTGATGTCACGCCGCGACGCCCCAGCGATTGCGACGCCCGCGCCGTTCTGTGTTCTGCGCGCACATGCAAATTCAGGGGCCGGCCTGGGCGCGCGTTTTGAGCCGCGATTTTGTTGACCGTTAACTACATAAGTTAACTGAATGGCTTAGTATCGGATAGGCGTGGACACGAATGACGAATATTCGCAATTCGATGGATATTATATGCTTACGAATGCGAACGCAAATCAAAAAAATTATTCGTACATAGTTATAGCTTATATTAAATACAGTAAAAATCTTCGTTGTTGGCGTAACTGCATATCCCTTAACAAAACGAGCTTCGTCATGGTGTCCGCACTAAGGGAGTGTCTACGTTGGCCCAGCAAATCCCTCTGGCTGTTGACCAGTCTCTCGACTGCTACTTCTGATGCAGGAATCGCTAGATAGTCTGGGTTGGTGAAACCTGCGAATGTACGAATATTATTTGCATTCGCAGCTGACACTTTATTCGTATTCGCTGCGAATTGCGGATGCGAATGCGAGTAGAGAAAACTGTATTCGTGTCCGCCCCTGGACTAGCGGAAAGGCCGTCGCTCGACAAGACGATCAATCACGCGGCAGTGGCCTGGCTTTCCAACATACTGGATTTGCACACGATGGGATTGATATAGGCACAGAGGATATTCGAACTGGCTATTAGGCTATGTACATGTACTTCTGTATAAAATATACTACACCACACCAAAAATGCCCTGTTCTTGTCTTACGCTCTAGTCTAATGTATATCAAAAGCCGAGGCCCCCCCGGTGTATACATTCTATCACTCTAAAAGCTTGACCAGCCTCAGCGCGAACCGCGCCTCCTGCACGGTCTGCTCCTCATCTACAATCACGCCGTCCGTAGCATCCTCGTCGTCGTCGTTGTCCCGCAGCTCGACCGGTCGACGCAGCGCCTTGCCCAGCAGAGCCGCGTGCTCGACAAACACCTCGGCCAGGCCGATCTTGTCCTCGAGCATCTTGTACTGCACCCGCACGTCGTCGGTCGCGTTCAGACCTGCCTTCTTGCGGAGACGCTGGACGCGGTTGATGATCTCACGCGCGAGGCCCTCGGTCTTGAGTTCGGCATAGATGGTCTTGTCGAGGATGATGAGCACGTCCTGGTCAGTGCTGGTCTCGTGGCCGTGCGCGACGCTTTCGGCGTCTAGCCCGCGGATGACCTGGAGGTCGCCGTCGACAAGGTCGATGCCGTCGACAGTCAGTTTGCCCGTGTCCACATATGCCTTGACGTCGTCCGACGTCAAGTTGGGCAGCGCGTTCTTGACTCGCACAATGTCGCGCTTGAGCTTCTTGCCCAGCGTCGGCCAGTCCGCCTCGCATCGATACACGACCCCGTACTTCTCTTCGTCGGACGTCAGGATGAGGTCGCGGATGTTGAGCTCCTCGACAATGTACTGCTGCAATCCACGAATGTCGTCCAAATACTGCGGGTCAGGGTGCATGACAACCAATGTCTTGAGTGGCACCTTCAAGCTGATGTTGCTCTTCTCCCGCAGCGTCCGGGTAAGCTCAATCACTCGCTGCATGCGACCGACCGCCCGCTCGGTTGCCTCGTCAGCCAGATCAACACGCGTGACCGGGTACTCGAGGAAATGCACTGACCGCGAGTCCTCCGGCAGCAGGTCGGCCGGGATGAACGGCCGCAGTCGCTGGTAGATGTTGTCGGTAAGGAATGGTGTGAAAGGAGCAAGCGTGAGCACAAGAGTATAGAGAACCTCAAACAATGTGTTCAAAGCAACAACCGTATCCTCTACCCCAGACTCGCCCTTTAGTCGCTTTCGGTTAAACCGAATGTACCAGTTCGTCATGTCGTCGATCAAATTCAGTAGACGCGGCACGACCGTGTACAGCCGGTACTCTGCCATCTCCTGGTGGACAAACTCGATAAGAGTCTGAAGCGAGGCCAAGATCCACTTGTCCATGACATTGGTGCTCATCAGGTTCGGGTCAAACTTGAAATCCACGCCGTCAGTCTTCTTGAGCAACGCGGCATGCCCTTCCCAAAACTTGTAAGAATTCCACCAGGGCAAAAGAACTTTGGAAACGACCTCCTTGACACCTTCCTCCTTGAACTTGAGCGTCTCGGCCCGGAGCACGGGCGAGTTGATCAAATACAACCTCAGCGCGTCAGATCCATATCGATCGATCACGAGTCCTGGATCGGGATAGTTCTTGAGACGCTTGGACATCTTCTTGCCATCAGCAGCAAGGACGATTCCGGTAACAATGCAATTCTTGAATGGCGACGTGTTGAAAAGATGGGTACCCAAGACAACCAACGTATAGAACCAACCACGGGTCTGGTCAAGACCTTCGGAGATAAAGTCTGCCGGATACGCATTCTGGAACGTTTCCTTGTTCTCGAACGGATAATGCCCGCTCGCGTACGGCATACTTCCAGACTCAAACCAACAGTCAAACACTTCCTCGACTCGACGCAGGACGCCCTTGCCCTGTCGGGAAGGAATAGTGATGTGGTCGATTTTGTCGCGGTGCAAGTCCGTCAACGGTCCGCACCCTGAAAGCTCTTCGAGCTGCTTCACGGAGCTAATCACGACTACTTCCTCGTAGTCTTCCGACACCCATATCGGAATCGGCGTACCCCAGTATCGGTTACGCGAGATATTCCAATCACGAGCATTTGCAATCCAGTTTGCGAACCGTTTCTCCTTGATAACGGAAGGAACCCATCGTGTCTTGGCAATATTGTCGAGCATGTCGGGGACGATCTCCTTGATACGGACGAACCACGCAGGAACCGCTCGGTATATGAGAGGCGTGTCAGATCTCCAGCAGAACGGGTACGAGTGATTGATCTGACCATCGACAACAAGCAGGCCCTTGTCCTTCAAATGCTTAATGATCTTGCGGTCAGCAGCCTTGACATACTGGCCAGCAAAATCAGATATGGCTTCGGTGTAGTTACCGTTGTCATCGACCGGGTTTGGCGGAGGTCGAAGGTCGCTGATGATTCCGTTCTCCTCGGCAACGGCAAAATCGTCCTCACCAAAAGCTGGAGATTGATGGACGAGACCAGTGCCACTGTCGTCTGTAATGTAAGTGGCGTTGACAACACGGAAAGCGACATCCTTAAATTGTTCATAAAAGTAAGGGAACAGCGGCTCATATAGCCAGCCCTTCATTTCGGTTCCCTTGTACTTTCCAACGATTTTGAATTTTTCCTTCTTGGGATTCTTGTAGAGAGTGGTGAGCAGAGACTCCAGAAGAATATAGTTCTTGCCCGACTTCTCATCGTGAATCTTGACGTACTCAAAGTCCGGGTGGGCTGCGACCGCCAAGTTCGATGGCAGCGTCCATGGAGTAGTCGTCCATGCTAGTAAGGCAGTGCTTGGGTCATCCTTAAGATAGAACGCGACCACTATCGCCGGATCCAGCACGTCCTTGTAATTTTGCTGCGCCTCGAAGTTAGACAGCGGAGTCGTGCAGCCGGTCGAATACGGCATGACGCGAAAACCACGGTATACTGCGTTCTTCTCGTACAATTGGCCAAACACCCACCAGACCGACTCCATAAAAGACAAATTCAGGGTTTTGTAATCGTTGTCAAAGTCGATCCAGCGACCAAGTCGATCAATCGTGCTGCGCCACTCCGACGCATACCTCATGACGATAGCGCGACATTCTTCGTTGTACTTTGCAATTCCCATCTTCATGACATCTTCTTTGCCGGTGATGCCTAGGCGCTTGTCAATCTCGTGCTCAACGGGTAGACCGTGGGTGTCCCAGCCGAACCGTCGCTCGACGTAGTGACCGGTCATATGGGCATAGCGGGGAACAATGTCCTAAAAGACGTAAGACACAAACTACGTATGCAGGGCATTAGACTGATCTAAAGCGTACCTTAATGGTCGATGCCAGTATGTGGCCATAATGAGGGGTACCTAAAGATGATTACTAGCCATTCTCTAACGCCACAATATTCGGCATATTGACTCCATAAAACATTATATGGCAGTCACTGCACCTATTCAATCGTCGAACAAACGGTACATACCAGTAGCAAATGGTGGACCATCATAGAACGAAAACGGCTTTCGGCCCTCGGAGAGCTTCAAGCTGGTCTGGAAGGCGTCCCACTCCTTCCACAGAGAGAGAACCCTCTCTTCCTCACGTGGAAAGTCCATTGTGTCTGCGTGTGATAGGAAGAGTGCAATCTGCGATGTGAGAGAGCAATAATACTCGGCGATTGTGCTTGGTCACTTCTGGGTTTGTTAATTTATTCAAATTTTTGTAGGCAGCCACAGTTTTGGTGATGACTCAGGGCTGTGTTCGCGTGCGGGATCACAGCCGAGTTGGCGCAGTGATTGAACGAGCGTTTGCCTCCGCCGCCCGCCGGTTCGCCCTGAAATTTGCCATCTCGGGGATGGCGATCGTGACCCGGGAGTCATCGATAAACTTCAACGATCTTAATCCGCCAACAGAGAGCCTCACCACGAGTCCAAGCTATTGTGCCGACACTGTCAGAGACCGGCAATGGGCGAGTCGTCCCAAGGTATGGACGCCAATTCAGCCAACCCCCGGCCAGCTCCCCAGCAGATTTCGATTGCTCAAATGCGCAGACGACCGCGTGCCCTGTCGTACCCGCTTGTGGCCGTGGATCTCCAATTCCAGCCGCTCTCGTACACGTCCTCAACCTCTCTGGCGTCATATTTTTCAGGCTCCCAGGCATCACCGCCAGTAGGTGACGCATCATCGATATTATCCTACGACAGTGCGAGTCGGCGGCGACAGGGTGGTGGTTTGGAATCTCCGTCAACGAGCTACCGCGATGACGACATTGAAGATGAAGAAAATGAGTATGTCGATGACGGCGAAACAAGTTCCACGTCATCATATGCTGGATCTGACGCGGAGACTGTTGCAGAAGAGGAGGAATTTTCTGCGTCTGACTACGTGACAGATAAGATTCTTAAAGCATTTGACGCCATGCTGTTAGATCGAGCGGTAGTAGTTCAGGCCCAGAGCTCGGGATTATTAAATGCAAAAGCACGTGAGCTTCAGCAACTACAAGAACTAGCCGGTACGCGACTACAACAAACGCGGTTATCGTACACTGAAGGCATGAAAGTCGTCAGGGAAGTCCAGAAAGATCTCAAATGGGTCCAGCGACATGTCGATGTCGTCAAGAAGAAGATCTCTACAATGTACCCTGAGGAATATACCGAAGCCAGAGAGCTCATTCCAGAGATTATCGAACAGGAAGATTGAATCTAGTCGCTCAACCATGGTTCATTTCTGGGCTGTGATGGGACGTGGGGTACAACTGGCTAATCAGTTCGTTGTATATGTATATGTATTGGCATCGGTGGTGTACGATAAAGAAAGGAGCATGACTATGTATTAGAGGCGTTGTACTGTATAACCCATGGAGGCTGGAAGGGGATATGTAGATAATTGTATCATAGGACAAAGAACATAATTCCGGCGCTAATGTAATAATCTAGTTTAAGCATTTCCCCAGTCTGAGTATGTCCAATTTCACTCTCTTGTCGGTGGGTATTAGTGGAAAAGAGAACACAGTCGATACATTATGTTTCTAGCTGGCTGTACTGTCACTTTTGCCTCAGCGGTTGAGGCGGACACCGGAGTTATGATGGAGTTCATCGCTACTTCCTCCTGTTCCCCTTCTTCCTCAATTCTAGTGCCATAGCTGATGACTGCGTCATCGCAAACGACAACAGGCTCGTTGTGTATGACGCCACTATCATTTGCATCCATGATAATGAGAGCTTCAACCGCAAGCTGCATCCTAACATCTGTATATGCTTTATCAATCATGCTAGAGTTCTCACTAGGGTATCTCTCTCGCGAGTTGACAAACTCGACAATATCAACAGGCTGGTCTGCTTCTCTAAGCTCGGCAAGTTCATTATAGGGATATACAATGCTGTTGGATAATTGCGCGGCATGACTGTCATGGCAACTGCTTGAGTCTGGCGTTGAGCTAATTTCCTGTTCTGGAGAAACATGTGCGAGCTCCGGTGGCTGCACCGTTAACTGGAATAATGGATGACTGACAGATTCCGTAGGCGATGGCGTCTGAGTAGACCGGAACTGCTTGGTCAGTTAGCACACGTTCGCAAGATTTTTGTGATAAAAACCTGCAGACCAGCCTCCAGGGTTGAATGCATAACCGAAGAGTTGCGCGAATTGCTTTCCTAAACATTCTTACGGTATGAGTGGTAGAATGAACTTAAGCGACAGAAGCATGAAATTAACAGTGGATATAAGGTGGAGCTGATGCGGACAGACATTGGCATTTGGACTGGTCAACATGGGCCATGAAAAACAAGGCCCACCGGCTTCGGACAATCATTGCCGCCAGAATAGTGTTTGCAACCACAGTCCTCTATTATATATACAATATGTTACAAATTCACTTGCGAAAAAGATGATGGTAATTGTCGTTAATTTCTCTCAGGTCGGAGCGTTGTTGTCAATGTCAATACTGATCTCGTCTTCATTCACGAGCTCGTCTTGCGGCATACCTACACTTGGCTCATCGTCGACGTTCTCACCTGTTGCGTCAAGGTTGGCCATGATACTGCTGCTTTCTGGTTCAAGCGACTCAGCTGGAGGAATGAGCATTATATTCGACTCCGTACGCTCGATAATGTCGACCTGACAATGATCTAACCCCAGTTCATCCTCAAGATCTTTCCATGGATTACTCAGTGCCTCGCTAATGTCAAACGCTATCTTTGATGGATCTCCGCCAGAGGTCACTTTCCGTTCCTGCCCTGGCTGGTAAGTTCCTCTGCGACCCCTAAAGCTGCCGCGACCACCGCGGTGATTGCCACGGTGACCGCTGTGATCGAACCTCTGACGCTTTGTTAAATTAGACACATTCGAGGAATATATGCACGAGAAGTAGACGGAAAATAAATACCTTGAATGGACGTCCACCATGATACCCACTACCGTATGAACTGTAGCCACCACGCCCCCCACGACTGGAACCCTGAAAGGTGCGGCCCTGGTCTGTCATAAGACTAATGGCAGCAGACCAGATCTTTGTCTTGATAGCAAAATACGTCACAAGCTATTGCAAAAAAAAGAGTGGACTCCGGAGGTCGAGCGGCCGACCGCGGACATATGGCAGGGGCCACCGGCTATCACGTGCAGCAGCCACCGCTGGCCCGGGCAGATACGTCATACACTGATAGACGCCAGGGAACCCGAACACATTCGTAGTTACGATGTCGATGCTGATGCAGTCAATTTGCGATTGACAGTGATTCATTCGCCATCTGTTAGTCGGAATATTTTTGGTGTATTATAATACTGTATCATTCATAGCGTGGCAATGACAGGGTGCGGCGGTTGCGGGGTTGCGGGGTGAGCGAAATCGTGGAGATGAGCAAAAAGACATCAACTTTTTTTCCCGGAGCGAGCCTCGGCTGGAACCGCAAAACACTGACTGCCACGACCCGCTCGTCGTTCCGTTTCTGGCATTCCGAATAGCCTTATCTGTCCTATCCACCGCTACACTCTCCATTCACCTTCTAACTCTTCTAACCATACCTCTACACTCTATAAACAGCAACAAGGTCCACATCCAGTGTATCTCCTCACGGAACCATGTCTGACGCTGCCGAAATCACAGACTCGGTGAAAGCCTCATCGATCGTTGGACAGCTAAAGTCTTTCACTGCCGGCGGCGTCGGCGGCATCTGCGCCGTTCTGGTCGGTAAGTCATGGTCAGATTCTTCGTTATTTATTCTGTTGGGTCTGTTGACACGCGAAATAGGCCATCCGTTTGATCTCATCAAAGTCAGGTAAATATCGCTGCTGCCACGGTATCTAATTGTATTTTAATGAGATGGTAGACTACAGACCGCCGACAAGGGTGTATATTCAGGTGCGTTGGATGCGCTAAGAAAGACTGTCGCGAGAGATGGCATTTTGGTCAGTTCTCCGAGCTCGTCGATAGACGCCGTCAACTAACGGTAACGTCGACAGGGAGTCTACCGCGGTGTTTCGCCTCCGTTGCTCGGTGTAACTCCTATGTTTGCAATTTCGTTCTGGGGCTACGATCTCGGGAAGCGAATTGTGCGGTCCGTTACGCCAGTTGCTCCGAGCGGTGACCTCTCCATCGCCCAGATCTCCGCAGCTGGATTTTTCTCTGCTATCCCAATGACGCTCGTCGCTGCTCCGTTTGAGCGCATTAAGGTACTTTTGCAGATTCAGGGCCAATCTGGCGAGAACAAATACAGCGGACCGTTAGATGTCGTCAAGAAGCTCTACATGGAAGGCGGTATTCGATCGTTGATGCGTGGCTCTCTGGCGACCGTGTGCCGAGACGGTCCTGGTTCGGCTATCTACTTTGCCACGTATGAATACCTCAAGGAACATCTAACGCCTGCCGGCAGTAGCATGTCACTCGGAGCAATCAGCTTTGCCGGCGGCATGTCCGGTGTCGCAATGTGGCTCACCATCTTCCCCATCGACACAATCAAGTCCCAGCTCCAGTCATCCGAGACCCACACCAACATCGCCAGAGTCACGAGCTCTATTTACAAGGCTGGCGGCGTCAAAGCTTTTTTCCCCGGCCTTGGCCCTGCTCTTGCCCGCTCGTTCCCGGCAAATGCGGCAACGTTTGTCGGTGTCGAGCTTGCGCACAAGTTCTTTGATAAACTTCTGGCATAAGCAACATGTATCAGTATCGGTGGCTAGACGATAGGTGCAGGTGGTTCTTTCTTCTTTGGAGTTTGATGCATAAGTATAAACGGCTGATTGCGATCTGGTGGTGTAATGCATATCACTTGCTGGACTAGAATGTACAATAATGGATTCTATCTAACAGTTCATGATGACGATAATATACAACCTAGTATACAAGATATTCTACATTCTCTGATTATCAGCGATCAGGGCGATCTATCTATCCATCCATCCTTCTTCGTCGCCTGAAATTTGTCCTCGAGCCGCCCACACGTCCGAAATTCGCGGGAAGCCACCAGATGGCATCAAACGCAGCAGTTTGCTCCGTGCGTATATATTTGCTTTCATGAATCCCTGGTCAATCAAGCTTATGCAGATATTCTCCACGTCATCGTAGGTCCAGGCCATGTCAGCGCTGTTGCTATAGGGAAAAATTGCAGGACTGTCTAGTGAAGCTAGTCCAGCCTGTGCCGCGAGCGCAAGGTCGTTCTGTCGGGTCGACTGACGGATGCCGACGAGAAGTTCGTCGTATGACAGATCATTAGGCCGCTTAGTACCTGGTTCTGGAGGCGGCTTTGACGCGGTAACCATCACATCTCTGCAAATCTGTTAGCCCAGTGCTTCGGTGAGGGTATGCAGAAACACCTTACATTCGCCTGAACAAGTTCCGGAATATAATAATCTCCGATTTTGACCGCAGCAACAAGAACATCTTCTTTGCCACGAACCAATCGAAATATTTCACCAAATGCGCATTAAACGCAAACAGATCTCCACATCTTAACGCCTTTTCTAGCGGCGCAAAAACCTCGCCCAACGTCCTGCCCGCGATTTCGTACAAATGTGGCCTTGCACCTACTCCTAAAAGCAAGTTCGAAGGAATAAGATATGTCAGGATTGCACGGTGGTTGTTGATGGCAGAGACGTGACAGTTGTTAAACGCCCACAAGAGATGCGTGCGTGCTCGTAGTAGCTCTTGTCGCAGGAAATAGAAGCATCCTAGGTAGTATCTGTATGTTACCCTCTGCGACCTTGGGTACCGCGAGAACGCGATATTAGCGGTATGAATGTTTGAGAACACGTTTGCGCACGCAGAAGGTTGGTTCAGCTGGTCATTCATGTCAGTCACAAGAGCTAGACCGAAAGCAAAAGACAAACCTTGAAATAGGCGCGACATAACAGCACCGCAACGTATAAAATGACTTCTTTTTTGCTCATCTCGGTATTCTCGTTTGTCACTCGCTCGCCGCGAATAGAGTTAAACAACTTCAGCAGGACCTTTGCAAGTTCACTCGTCCGCGGCATGAGCTCTTCTGCAGCACTATTGCTCGCGTCAACGTCCATCGATATTTCATCCCCGTTTTGGTAATTTCCCGAGTCCAGTGATATGGCCAGAGTTGTTACATAGCCAGCTAGTTTGCCGACAGTTGGTGTCAAGATCACGCCGCGTCTATTCGAAAATGCAATTTGCAGGTCCCTGAACTTATTAGCATACTCTACCATAGACACAATATCGTAGTAAAGCCATATTTACGTAAACAATTTCTCGATTAACGGATACGAATCCGCCAAACCGTACGGGTCCACTTCACCCAGGACCATAAGATACGACACGACAAACTCGTTAAATCCGGGCCATTCTCCTGAAAAGTAGTTCCTCGACTGCACTTCCGCAGAGATGTCATAAGAATTCTGAATCATTAGTACTCCTGCACAAAAGATGATAGCACTTCGACTCGAGAATCTCGCTTACATCGACGAGATCATTCTGCAGTGTCGCCAAGTCGGGGGATGAGAAATCGAGCGAGAACAGATTCGACAGGCCATCAGGAGATGACAGACTCTTCCCGATCCGAGACAAAAAGGCTGGCAAAGCCATGTCGATCGTATGCAGGCCTCCGTGATAGTTACGGCATCCCAATATCTTGCAGGTTGAGGGCAAGACGAGAGCTCGGATTTCGGATTTCGCGCTACCAACCGCTAACCCCTGAAATACGGTCCCCCCTGGCCACTATGTATATATTGTTTTTCTTTTGCGTTTCACCGTGTTATGTGCTACAGGCTATTTTTCAAGCAATATTAGTGTGGTATGAATTGATCATGAGTTTATGTTCCAATGTCAGTGCCATGAGAAGTGCCACCTAAATGTTCTACTTATACACGAAGGACGTAACTATAGAATTGGTTCATCTATTTATTACAAGTCCAATATACTATGTTCTAGACTATCAGAACATTGGTTACTATTGTGAACTTAACCGAAACCACTACCTGACCAATATCAAACCAGATCATCAACATAACTCGCAAACAACGTGATCACTGACCCTCTGGGCATACCAACTGCTGCAGTCTAATCCGCAAATTTCACCTTCAGCGATAGTCCATCAACAAACTTGGTTGTAACAGCACTGCGAACCTTAATGTCCTCGCCGGGATTACGCTCAGCAAACTCAAATCGTCCAACCAAGGCAATCAGCAAGCATTTGAATTCAATTTCAGAAAATCTTCGGCCAATGCATGACCGCGGACCTTGAATGAATGTCAGGAACGAGTATGGGCTGAGCGCATCGGGCGGCAAATTATCAAATCGGTCGGGATTAAACTTGTCCGCGTCGTCGCCCCAGAAGCTTTTGAGTTGATTGATGGCGGCGATGACGACGAAGATTATAGTGCCCTTCTTGACGAGAACGCCGTCGACCATGATATCCTCAGTCGCTTGACGGGAGGTGACAGGGACCGGGGGAATGAGTCGTAACGATTCGCGGCACACGTTATTGAGATACTTCATGCTCTCAATTTGTTCGTACGTGAGGGAAGCCAATGGATCGGTATTGTCTCCAGATCGATATGACGCGTACTCGGGGATATGCTCGCGAATCTCGTTCCGAAGTCTAGACTGTACATCAGGATTCTTGGACAGAAGATAAAGGGCAATCATAGTTGCCGAGCTTGTTGTCTCATGCCCAGCAGCAAGGACTGCATTGAGGTATTAGCTAAATGCCAGTAACGATGGGTATGAGTATGTATACATACATGTCATAAGATTGTTCCTGATCTCGTGCTCCGTCCACGCTCCTTTTCCTTCCTCGATCAAAATATTCAGAATATCCTTATCTGTGCTACTAGCAGTCTTGCCAAACGTCGACGCAATCTTTTGCTTCTGCTGCTTTTCACGAATGAGATCCGTTGCAAATTTCTCAATGATTCTTTTTGAAGCTTTGACAGTCTTGTTTCGTTTGGTAGGGATCACGCCGGGTCCGAAAAAAATATCCATCGCTATTTCAAGCCGCAACCAATTGGTTATTTTGCGCACAGTGAATACATTGCGGTATGCTTGCACTAGCTCGTCATCTTCGTTTTCAAGCGCGTTGAACTCAGTTCCAAATCCAGCCTTGAATATCACATCGAGAGTCGTCGAGTGAATCAGTGGATCAACATCGATTACCTTCTCTGCCGGACCGGCCACTTTTCCGTCCGAGGCGACAGCACCAGCGTCGAGAATGCCTGCAATGTGCTTTGACAGCGCCAGCGACTTCTCCAAAAACACCGGCGTGAGAGACTTGATGTGGCCGAATGAGAAGGCAGGCATCAGCAGCTTCCTCTGCCGCTTATGGGAATCACCTTCAGCGTTGAGAAGACCATCGCCGACCACCAGTGCCAGTGACTTCCGTGTCAAATCCGGCTTGACGAAGGTATATGAAGCAGTCTGCAATATAGTCTGCAAGGCTGCATGAGACCTCGGTGCGAGTCGCTCCACTCTAAAGAAACCGTAATAGCGAATAAATGACGACTCAGGATGCTCTTCGAGCCATTTCAATTGGCTTGTCCCTGGCATGCCCTCATTATGCAGGTGAACCACATGACCAAAAAACCAATGGGCCTTATCCGACGGTTGTGGAAGTTGCCGATAAGGGGAGAGAAAGTTATTGTAGATTATTACCCGAAACAGAGCACGCAACACCCAAGGCGCAGCCAAGAGTAAGAACCATAATAGCCCCAATGTGCCCAGTGAGGCGCCTTTCAAAATCGTCTTATGCGCGACATATACCACTAGGCCAGCGCATGAGACGACGAACTTCAAGCTCACCATAATTTCTACTTGTCAATTGCCGTCGCAAAGCTCTCTGAAAAGGCAGTTATTGATGATCACTGGTCATTAATGACCGACCGGCCGTAGACGGAGCTTTAAATACACGAAGAGGCCGAACTGGTGAGCGAGACTATAGCGTGCAGGGGATGATTTCGCAATATATCGCGCTTACTATCATTTCAGGGAACTTCTCGCAAGTCTCACTGAGCCGCATGAGCGTCCGTGCTCATAATCTCGCACCTCGGCTGACCTGATCGACTGGGCTACTTGTCAGCAAGGGTCTTGTGGCGGGAACCGCAGCGAGTAACTCCGAGGAAGTGGATTTGTATGCCAGTGATATCGTCGCAATCATCTCGGACTTACTAAGTTAAGGCTTATGCGGATCAGAGATCGTGGAGACTGTCGCGTGGTATTTCCAATTGCCGCCACCATTCCGAAGCATTGCGCATCCGCGATCACCAGGTGAGCATTGCAATGCGAATTATTTCGTTCATTGTAATGAGAATATTTGCCGCACGAAAGCAGAATTGAAGTTCTTGACTTCTTGTTATCCCGTTCTTTGAAACGTTTGTAGTCAGCATTATGGCAGTTCCGCACTGGTGGTCATGCGATCTTAGGTTGCAGAATTAATTTATGGCTCCTGATCTGATATATCATTCTGACGCACAAGACTTAAGACTACTTACACATATAAGACAAAAATATAATATTAATATATAGCAAACCTGTTCAAAAAGCACAAACCGAATGTTATGGAAACAAGGACACACAAACTGTAGCACCACAGAGAATAAGATGAGATAAAAATGTTGAAAACAAAACCTATGTATATGAATAAAATCAATATGGTGCATCTCCCAGTCGTAGGTTTCCTGTGATTAATACCATAACATGATGGACCTCTGTGGCCTTTTATAATGGTATCGTCGCATAAGTACTGTCACACCAAATACCGACATGCGCCGGCTGTTGGTCTGCTGCCCCGTAACCTTAATTCCCAATCTAAGTGTCCTCTAGAACACTTCACGTCTCGCACGATTTGACCCGTGCAAGGGCTAATCAATCTTAATCGAGCCATAGATTCTCCTGACGAAGAAGTAACTTGTCATGAAACCAATCGAGCCAGTCAACACAAAGACCACAAACGAGATTAGCAAACTATATCCGAGGTACAAAACATTGCTGACAAAACCTCCCAGGGCGAGCTTCGACACCCAGAATAAGATAGCGTGCAAAAACACAAAGATCGAGCACGCACCCGCGGTGAAGAAACTCCGCCATTGCCAATGGTAATTCTCGGAGCAGAGAATGAAGTACACCATCAAAGTTGTGACCGTGGCGCAAGTGATGACCATGATGACATAGCATAGGAAAAGGAAGCCGAACATGTAGTAAACCTTGTGAAACCAGATCGAGTTCATGATGAAGTACAATTCCACAAAGATTGCACCAAACGGAAGTATACCAGCAAGCAACATGCTGGGAATCCACCGGAGATACATTGGCTGCTCCGGGATCTGGCGAGGAATCTGGTTTGTTCGAACCGGAGCATCGATCGCAGGCATCTTAAAGCCGAAGTATGAGCCGGCTGCCGACAAGGGAACGGAAATAACAAACCAAATGGCTATCAACGCCACCATCGTACCAAGCGGAACGGCCCCGGACGACTCCGACGCGATCAAAAAGAAGTTCAGAAAGAAGAATGTCACGAACACGATACCAGGGACAAGCAGTGGAGTGGCAATAACATTCAATCTCCACTTGTCACCACCGAAAGCCTTGTACGCCCTGGCCGACACATAGCCACCAATGAAACCAAACAGCGTGTACAAAACTATCATGACTGTAGCAAGAGACCCACGGCTGGACGGAGACAAAAAGCCGAGAAGAGCAAAAACTATAGTGAATCCGGTCATAACAAACAGTTGAGCACCGCTGCCAAGGAACAACGACAAAATGAGCGAGTTCTTCGGTGCGCGGAACACGTCGCCGTGCACAAGCTTCCAGCCCGCGTCTTCCTGAACATCTTCGTTAAGATCGAGCTGATTGTAGCGGGCAATATCCTTATGTAGAGTCCGAACCAGAATCATCGCGACCATTCCAGTAAGGAATATAACAATGATGGAAGAGTTGATGAGGGAGAACCAGTGGATCTTCGGGTCGAACACGTGAAGGTATTTATCCCATCGAGTGGCCCAGGCAGTCGCGGAGGGCGTCCACGCGACGGAGTAAGTGAAAGTAACCTGAGTGTTGGTGTCTCGATTCAGAGCCAGCTTGTCGTTGACTCCACAGTTCGCAACGACACCGCTATTGTCGAGAATTGTTCGGCGAGACGATGGTAGCACCACGACACCGACAACACGGTACTTGCCAGCTCGAGTCTCGTGGTACTCAATGATGATGTCGTAATGATTGCTTAGGTAAGGCTCCTTGTCAGCTTCAATGGTTCCTAATTCGAACCCGACAGAGTAAAACTTCGTATCGGTAACCTCGTCGTACTTGACACGAGCTGCTGGTAGGCCGTCGATCAGCCAGTTCAAGGCATAGTCCTGGCGAATACGACGATTCACAAACTTCGCAGCCCGAGGGTCATAAGTTTGCGTGCAGAGAGTCTTGCAAGACTCATTCTTGAGCATTCTGAGATCAAATGGAGAATTGAATATTCTGTCGCCGAACAAGATTGAACCAAGTGATTCAGCCTGCTTCTCGGGGCCTTTCAGCAGTCAGAATATATAATTGGGTGCATCAGCCTTATATTAGCAAACTTACCATTCTGAGGACGGCAGAAATGGAACGCCGGATGGTAGTCTATAAAATTGTGCTTGTTAGCACTCGGATCAATTTTACCTTACTGTCGACGAACTTCCAATCATGGCCTCTGAGCGCCAGTCCCGCAAGGTCCAATGCCACTAATCGACAATTAAAGACGCGCAGCGTAGAATTTTTTACGTCATTGCCACACATAGTCCTTATTCAAGTGCCGGGTAGTATTGAATCGCTTCTAGCCAACGATCTTGGAGCGGTACGGCTGGCCAGTCTGAGGTTTTAAAAGAAACTTACAGTCGTATGAAATGACACTTCTCAAGTGCTGATCATCAGGATCCATAGAAGGGGTGAGTCTGTTGACGAGGAGTGGCACTGGATCATTCTCTTCATAGTCTGTGGGAGCGACGCCTGGAAGATAGAAAGCGTTTGCGGGTGCGACTGTCCACAGAAGACTGAGGAGTGCCGTGACGATGGCCGCCCGTAAGGACAGCGAGTTCCTCAGCATTGCGACGGTGTGAGAATTTGCGCTATGTAATGAATTCGGTCGGTAAACGAGCTAGTGGGATTGCAATTGACGGGCTGGACGATATAGAAGGGAGAAGCACAGCCAGAAGGAGCTGCGAACGTACAACACTCGGCTGGCTCAGCTGCGGCCTCCTTCGAGCATCCAGCACAGCTGCGGCTTCATGGTGCGCATATGTATAACCAAACATTGGCGCTTCTGCCGTAACAGCTCTGTTAGTGCCGTGAATGAGGCTCTACCGCAATTTGGCGTTACAACACGATCGCAAAGGGGTCGTTGCAGCCAGTTACTGTGCACCTGCATGCTAAGCGAAAGGGGCTTGTATTTTTTGTACCCATGCGTACACAACTGGATCGCACTTACTAGCTACAACCGTTATTTCTAGGTTAAATGGATTCATGGAATGCCGCATAGAAATCACTAGAATGGGTTGTTGCTATTAATGGATTGATTAAAGCGCGGCTAGACGTACTATAATTAAGTTAAGAGGTACGTTCCTCGATAAAAACTGCCGAACAGCCCCCATAACGGACTAACCAGCAGACATATCATTCGTAGAAAGTGATTATCTTTACAAAAGACCAAATCTCTTCGTCTTGTATAGTAGCCGTTGCCGCTGTCAATAATGGTCTCGTGCACGTGACTCTAGCGACCTTGGCGGTCAACACGTGCGGCGCATTGGCACTGCTTCTTATCAATGTGGTAGGGTTCCTTGCGACCTGAATTCTTCGACAGCCAGCAGATTTCTCGGTACCCAATACCTACTTGAGCATATTCAGTTCGACGCAAGTGGTTGGCGCCTTTGTCGAAAATGGCTCTCAGAAACGATATTCTGATGCGAGTATGCGTCTCGCACTTTCTGTCCGCCTGGAATTCGCGTATCTTCGAATACTCCGCCGTGCTCTTTTTGGCTTCGATATTCCCCGGCACGCTTCTTCCTCCGTCCGTTTATGCGTTATGGCGCGCCTTGTCGGCCATGTTTTTGGCGCCAGCTATGGGTCGTCAAGTGGATAGGACCAACCGGCTTGTTGTTGTCCGCCGATCAATTGGTGGTTGCTCTGTTGAGACAGTTGTGTCGGCATGTCTAACCTTGAGTAGTGTTCCAGCGAGCTGCCGTCGCCTGCTCATGCGCTCTTTTTGTTGCTATGATCCTCTTGAGCGTCGGTGCAGCTTCAACGAGTATACTTATTAAGGCAGGATTCATCGCTATATTGTCAGCGTTTGCGTGCGTTGAGAAGCTTGCTTCTATCATGAACACGGTGTCGGTGGAACGTGATTGGGTAAGTGCCGGAGCAGTTCCGTACTCTCCCTAAGGCTCGTATTAAGGTAGGTAGGTCGTCGTTATCGCTGGCTCATCCTCCGAAGACCTGCAACGCCTGAATTCAATTATGCGAAGAATCGACCTGTTTTGTAAAATGGCTGGACCACTTGCGATTTCATTTCTAATTGGATTTACTGTGCTTGGTTCAGTGTGGGCTTTGCTTTTCCTCAACGTCGCCTCGGTGTTTATTGAGTACTTCACAATAGCCCGCGTCTACAAAATTGTGCCAGCTTTGGCGACACGCAACGGGGCGGTAGAACGTGACGAAAGCTCCGATGTCCAAGAAGTGGGCTTACTGGCATCAGATAATGATGATGGCACAACAAGTCCTGCATCTACCTCACCATTGTCGACCTACATTTACCATGAGTTGTTCCTCCCATCGTTCGCTCTGTCTTTCCTATACTTCACGGTTCTCAATTTTGGTGGTCAGTTCGTGACTTATCTCCTGGCTGTGGGATACAGCCCTTCAGCCATCGGTGTTCTACGTACCGTCTCTGTGTTATTTGAACTGTCCGCGACCTGGGCAGCACCGATAGTTATGAAGCAAATTGGTGCCGTCAGAGGAGGAATGTGGTTCATTAACTGGCAGGCAATTTGTTGTATAGCGGCCGCTGTCGCGATTTACCACTCGGGCTCGCCAAGTGCTGACGATGCACCAGTACAGTCGACAGACAAGTTTCTATTTGTCTTTGCATCAAAGGCGACTGCAGCAGCGATCTTTGCCGTTGTATGCTCCCGCGTTGGCCTATGGGGCTTCGATCTTTGCGCGCAGATTCTTATCCAAGAAGGCGTGGAAGCAGAATCCCGCACTTCATTCTCCTCTGTCGAATCGTCATTCCAGAACTTTTTCGAACTCTTATCGTTCGCGTCCACGATCATATTCGACAAGCCGGCAGTGTTTGCCGTACCAGCGTTGCTTAGCACGAATTCAGTAGTCATCGCTGCAATATTGTTTGCTATCTATGCAAGACGCGTGCGTAAGCACCTATTGCACTTGCCATCGATGCGTGGCTGGTTCGGATTTAAAACTACGACCGTTGCGCAGAATACAGTTATTCAGCAGGAGCTGAACGATGAGGTCTGAATTCGTTAGACGGTGTGTCAATGTCGATATTGCTCGTTTCTCAGAAAGAATCATATCGTTCGTGGTGTTCGTAATGCGAAATTTAAAATCTGTGCATATGCTATATGGGAAATACATGATATGGGAAATACATGACTCAGAAATTAAACTAGCCTAGAAGAATAACTGCAGGTTGAGCTGCCATTTATTAGAGATATCTGTATGTCAATACGTCGTAGTCGTACAGCACAAATTTCCTTCGACCTGCACACACATTGCATCTAACATTATCAAGGATATCAGGATAATCACATTCCTGCATCCATCTCCAACCGATCTGTTTTCCTATGTTCCCGTCACTGAAATAAATACCCAAAAAGATGTACATGAATAAAAGCAAACATATTAACAAACTACCAAATGCTGGACGCCCGAGAGATGAATCTCAATATTCCGAACAAGACCTAAATGACAAAGCGAATATTTCAAACATTACGAAGCACTGTCGCATAGTTCGTAGACAAAAACATAGCCTGAGAACGGAATGAAACAAAAGTTCACTTGACGTAGGGAATGAGAACCTTGCGATGTTTAGGGTACTGCGAGCCAAATTCTTTCTTGTACATTTCATGTTTCCTGGCTGCTTTTCGCCACATTTGCAAACCTGACGCGATCAGGAAGAGCAGAGATGCTAAGCTGCGCGTGATGAGAGCTATGACAGTCCACGCAAGTAACTCAAAGAAGTAGTTGGGGCAAGAGACTAGATCAAACCCATATCCTTTGGGAATCCTTCGTGCCACCAGACCGGATGTAGAGGAAGAATATGAAGCCATAGAGGATGCGAAGCGCACCGCCGACGACGATCCCAGAACGCGCGACTGGGGGGCAGAAAACGAAGTAGAATCCGCAGAGGCGAAGGAGGGTCGTGGATAACGAATGCGCAAGTTGGCAAGGATCAGGTGAGTCTCAAAATTTGAAAGCTCGGCAAAAATCCAGACTGCAGAGAGAAAGTACAAACTGGTTTCTTCTGTCTCCATTGATGACGAAAGGAGCGAGATTGACGATGAGCACGCGCCGCTGGAAATTGCCGCCTTAGATGAAGCCGTAGAAACTGTCGGATCAATCAGTCTCTGAGCTGATGGAACCGACGTGCAAGACGGATAATAGATATAATATGCCATAAAAACACCAGATAATACCCAATAATGAAATAGGTACAAGTAAAGTGAGTAGAATGACACAGTAATCCGATAGAAAACGTGCACAAAGACTGTCTCAAATATTCGCTTCGCAAAATGCAAAGAAATTAGTGTAAAGGCGAGAACCTGCGATGCTGTGTGTTGAAATGTTGTGCCGTAGATAAATGACTGGCAATAATAGAACAGGATGTGAAAGAAAACTGGACCTGAGTACGCCGTCAAAAGCAGCGTTCGTCGATGGATCTGCGGGCCTAGAAATTCACGACTTCAGTAAAACATCTGTTATCCAGAGGCGAAACAAACTTACCAATATCTTTCACGAAGACGCGTGTGCCATCATGCATATCATATACTCTAAGTGGCGAGTTCGGTACTAGGACCGTCTTCGAAGACGCGAGAAATAGCTTTAATCTTGACGGCGCCAGCTTTGTAGATGACTGAATCGCGTTCATGATGTCGTCAACTGAAGCTTCTTCGCGATCAACCTCTACAACGGGAGGCAAGTTGGTGATTGGCAATTTCGGTGTTGCTGGTTGCTTGAGAAATAGCAGCACCATCGCGAATGTATTTCTTCCCGAGAAATTAAACCAGAGTATGAATCGAAATACAAAATTCAAACTCCCCAGCAACCAATACTAGTAGAACGAGATGAAAGGTACAACCGCGGAACAAAGGTTCCAAGTGAATGCCCGCCTCACCGCGTATTCACTCAAAAGACTGGAAACTCTAACTCTTGTCCCCTCCAAGATGCAAAGCTCCCTTGACTCTAAATTTCGACAGAGGAAAACGAATAATTGGAACTATTGATTAAGTCCTAGATCAACGGGGTACGGTAATAACAGTGCGTGCCGGCGAGGCGATGTCTGCAAGCCGAGGGGATGATTAGTACGATTGAGCCGCTCCCCGCCGCCTATCATTACAACCGAAAGAGTCAAGTAAAGTTTAGATCGGGTTTGCCAAAGTTGTTGTATTCTTTTAGTAATATTTTTTGACAAATGATCATAGGAATTAGGAAATAGGTTATAGCGGACATGATCTGATTTTTCGACCTCGGTGTTTCGCTGCGCTTCCCCTGGCTTAAACGGAGCAGTATATATGGCTAAGAAGCTACAGTCCATCATGCCAATTAGGCAAATTCGGGCGGGAACATAGAGACAACAACGAGCATAGAGCATTATGTGCATTATGTGCATTATATCTTTTAGAGCCGAGACACAATCCGGCACTTTCGGCTTAGTTGCCGAAAGTGATGTACATCTATATTCCGTATAATGTGCATTAAAAGAAAGAAGGTATTTACACGTAGATGTAAACTAGTCGACACATATCATGCCTGACAGGGACATTGACAGAAAATACCATGTTAACGCATAGAATAGGAGCAAAGGGGACGAAAAGGTACGTCTGAATACAAATGATATCACCTAATCGTCATTCAGAACACGACAGTCGTGTAATTGGGTCCATGCCGCTGTAGCTGTAGCGGGCCACGTCGAGTCGAAGAACTGACACGGTCGGAAATAACGCACATCAACTAGGCAGGTCGCAGCTTCTCTAAGTAGATAAATAGTAAATCTACAGTCTCTACTCAACCGCCGCCACATAGACCAGTACGTAAACATATCAGAACTCACCTGAGGATCGCGCCGCAATTGTCCATCGCGGTTCCAGGATATAAATAACTGGGGTGTGATTCCCTTATTGTCTTCGCCACTAACGTTTTATCTCAGAAACTCAGCAGCTCCCACAATTTGCGCGACCATTCAATCCCTTGCACTCATTTATGCGTCTGTCCGAAAGTTCTTCGGGAACGTACCAAAATACTAAGACCTCTCTTCATCCAGCAAGTCCCCGCGTAGTCTTTCAAAAGTCAACCAAGTGGAGCAGTAGAGACCCTTAGGCGGTTAAATCACCAATGATAACAGAAAGTAGATCTAGGCTCTTGCTGACCTCCGCCAATATGGCGCATCGGAACTTAACTTAGCTAGATGATCAGCGTACTTAGCAAATCTTGTAACGCCCCGGTGCGTCTAGTCCAAAAAATTTTAGCCGCACATCTACATCGCTTCGATTCACCGTAACACCTTAAGGACAAACTGTTCGAAAATGATCTGTCCGTAGTTGCTTCTAGAGAGTGGATATCTGACCGTCGCTGGTGTGGGATGTGTGGGACATTAAGTAGCCTAAACTTTTCGTACGCCGTATCGCCCCCGTCGCCGCCGCATCACTCACGCATCACTCAGCTTTCGCCTGGACTTACCAACGACACCTCGAAATCGGCAATCGCCTAAAATTCCACACAACCGGCGCAAGATGTTTTCGAAAGGTTCACCATTTTCTCGCGCACAGCCGCCTTCGAACGCGTCGTCTACTGGCTCATTTGGCAGAGTCGTCCCTACGCCGTTCGATTATCGTGGCGGGAGTGCACCCGCCGGAGCACGAGTCGTACGGATAGCGTCAGCACCGACGAACGAACTTGCATTAACGAATAGACTCATTGTCTCGCCTCAGGATTTTAGGTCTGATCAATATGTTATTGTGGATGATCAATTTGTGTTCACAACGCGGTATGCTGACACTGACATGCATGGTTACTCTGCGGACACTGACCAAGATGTTTAGAGCTGAGGCAATGCCACCGGGCACTGCAGGTGCATCTGGCGTTCAGCGAGAATGGGCGGGGTGGTCATTAGGTCAAGACGTTACTATCGCACCATTCGATCCGTTCCAACATGGCAGTCAGGCGTACCTCGGCTCTCTCGATCTTGAGATTGGTTTCAACAGTCGCAACAAGATTTCAGATCAGCAATATGATCAGGATGAGCTCGCCAAATGGTTCACCACACTTTATCGTGACCAAATCCTTGCACCGGGCCAGCGAATGATTATGGATTACAAGGCAATGTTATTTAAGATTATTGTGCGGTCCATACAGCTCGTTGATTTGGGCGAGAAGGATCCAGCTTCGGCGCCAGCGGCTTCACATCCCCAGGTCCGTGGAATATTGACCCAGCATACTCAGATCAATTTCTTCAAAGCCTCAGACTCGCCAATCAAATTGAAGGCGTCCGCTAGAAGACCTGCCGCTAATGCTATTATCCAGCCCAACTTCAAGTTTGAGGATATGGGTATCGGTGGTCTTGATACAGAATTCTCTGCTATCTTCCGTCGCGCCTTTGCAAGTCGAATCTTTCCGCCAGCGTTGGTTGACAAACTAGGTATTCAGCACGTCAAGGGCATTTTGCTTTATGGCCCTCCAGGCACGGGTAAGACATTGATGGCCCGTCAAATCGGCAAGATGTTGAACGCAAGGGAACCAAAGATTGTGAATGGTCCTGAGATTTTGAGCAAATATGTCGGTCAATCCGAAGAGAATGTTCGAAAATTATTTGCTGACGCCGAGAAAGAGTACAAGGACAAGGGCGAGGAGTCTGGATTACATATTATCATTTTCGACGAGTTAGATGCTATTTGCAAACAACGTGGAAGCAATAAAGACAGCACTGGTGTGTCTGATTCGGTCGTCAATCAGCTGCTGTCTAAGATGGATGGTGTTGATCAGCTTAATAATATTTTAATTATCGGAATGACGAATCGAGTGGATATGATCGATGAAGCGCTGTTGCGACCAGGTCGTCTTGAGGTCCACATGGAGATTTCCCTTCCGGATGAGAATGGTAGAAGACAAATTCTCAAAATTCACACGACCAAAATGCGTGAAAATAAGGTCATGGCCACTGATGTTGATCTTGATGAGCTTGCTTCATTGACTAAGAACTTCTCTGGTGCCGAATTGAATGGATTGGTGAAGTCAGCTACCTCGTTCGCATTTAACCGGCACGTCAAAGTTGGAACTGTGGCTGGTGTGTCGTCTGATATAGACAAGCTTAAAGTCAATCGACAGGACTTTATGAACGCGCTTGATGAAGTCCGTCCAGCATTCGGTGTCAACGAAGAAGAACTTGCAACCTGTGTTCAGAACGGAATCATCAAATATTCGCCTCACATCAATAGTGTCCTGGCGGAGGGCGGTTTGTTTACACAACAGGTCCGAAAAAGCGAACACACTCCGCTCGTGTCTGTCCTCCTCCATGGGCCACCCGGTGCAGGCAAAACCGCACTTGCCGCAACTATCGCTTTACGGTCTGAGTTCCCATTTATCAAGCTCATCTCGCCCGAATCGATGGTTGGATATAACGAAGCAGCCAAGGTCGCGGCGATTAGTAAGACCTTCAATGACGCATACAAAAGTCCTTTGAACGTTGTTGTTGTTGACAATATCGAGAGATTGGTTGACTGGGTGCCTATCGGACCCCGATTCTCGAACGCAGTGCTGCAGACGTTGATGGTATTGATGCGGAAGCAGCCGCCAAAGGTGAGATTTATGCACTACGAATATTGGGCGGAAGAATGCTAACTGTAAGCAGAGCCGTAGACTTTTGATATTGGCTACGACGACGGAAAGATCTGTGCTCCAGCAGATGGATATTCTCGACACTTTTGACGCACAAATCGGCGTGCCAAATGTGTCCACATTGCAGGAGCTCGAGTATATTTTGACCGAGGCAGATATCTACGGTGATGGCAAGACGAAGTCAGAGCAGGGCCGGCAAAGGGTGCGCACGATATTGAGCATGCTGAGTGAGCAGACGCGGACGGCGGATATTGGAGTGGGTATCAAGAAGATTTTGTTGAATCTCGAGACGGCCAAACAAGACCCGGCGTTTGATGAGCGTTTCGTGGAGTTGATGAGTCGATCGGTGAATGATCGGGTCGTTTTGTAAATAAGACATAGCGTTACGGCTGATAGAGTTGCGTGATATAAATAATATACATTCGGATTGTTGCGAAAGAGATCTATACTACATTGAGATACAAAATGCATGTTAATTAACCAAAACTCCTAGACCTTGGCAATACCAGCCTTGAATTGCTCGTAAAATTTCACCATTTCAGGAGTGATTGACCTGTTTAAACCTTTCAGTGCCTTACCGAAGTGGCATGCAGAAATGCATGGACTGTTGATGTCTTCGTTCATTGCCTGCAGTCCAGCTTCTTGACATAGCGCCGCGATCTCCGCGCCGGAACAACCGTCAGTCTATGCGATCAACGTTAGCACAAGTTTTATTTCAAAGCTGACGATGGGCGATCATACTTGGATTGCGAGAGTCATGACATCAACGTCCTTGCCAATACTCATTCCCCTAAATCTAACCTCCAGAATCCTCTTCCTAGCCTCCAAATCCGGCGGTCCAACATATAGCATCCTATCAATTCGCCCAGGTCTCAACAAGGCGGAATCAATAATCTCGGGCCTATTTGTTGCTGCGAGTACGATAACATTTCCCATGCTCTCGATGCCGTCCATCTCGTTCAGCAAGCTGGTCAAAACACGATCCCCGCCTGTTTCTGCGTGTCCGCGCGCGGCAGACAGTGCGTCGATTTCGTCGAAAAATATAATACTAGGACTAGCATTCCTTGCCTTTCGGAAGATCTCTCTGATCGATCGTTCCGACTCACCGACATACTTGTTGAAAATTTCAGGACCCTTGACAGCCAGAAAATTGAGTCCGGCCTCGGTTGCTAGTGCCTTGGCGGTTAATGTCTTTGAGCAACCCGGTGGACCGTAGAGCAGTATTCCACGTGGGGGAGTAATTCCTAGTCGGGAGAATGATTCTGGGTGAGTAAGTGGCCATTCCACAGTCTCTTTCAGTTTCTGCTTGACTTCCTCTTGGCCGCCGATATCAGCCCAGTAGACTTTAGGAGTTTCAAGGAATATTTCTCGCATGGCTGAAGCGCGGACAGTGAGCATGGCGGTGTCAAAGTCACTGCTGATTACCAGCATCTCGTCGACTGGGATGCTTGATTCATCGCACCGGGCGACAGCACATAGAACAGCTTCTCTTGCCAGGGCCGCAATATCAGCACCCACGAAACCGTGAGTCTTGGCCGCGATATTGGATATCTGTACATCGGACAGAGTGTGTGGAGTTTTCTGTAGCTGGAGAGTGAGGATGTGTGTGCGGGCACTGACGTCAGGTATCCGGAGCTCGATCTCGCGATCGAACCTACCGGGCCGCCTTAGTGCAGGATCCACGCTCGCGATCCTGTTTGTGGCAGCGACGACGACAACTCTCGCGTGCCTATTGTTTTCACTCTCGCCGCTGTCTGCCGACACTGGGGCAAGGGAGTCAAACAGTGTAAGCAACGTAGCCACTATCCTGGTCTCTGTTTCCCCAGCAGCGTCGCCGTCACGTCGAGGCGCCAACGCATCCAGCTCGTCGATAAGGATCACGCTTGGAGAGAACATTTTGGCTTCCTCAAAAACTTTGCGAAGCGCAGCTTCAGTGTCGCCCAAATACCTGCCGAGCACGCTGCTGGCGGAAATGCTGAGGATATGCGCGGCAGATATTTCATGAGCGATGGCGCGAAGTAGAGATGTCTTGCCCGTGCCTGACGGGCCATGCAAAAGTAGTCCTTGAGGTGGTGAAACATTAAATCGAGAGAAAATTTGCGGGCGGAGTAGGGGCAGCTCGATGGTTTTTCGGACTAGGGCAATCTCGGCGTCGAGACCACCGAGGAGGGCGTAGCTGGCTGTCGTACTGATCGCAGATGAGGACGTAAATGGTCCATCAGGAGACAATGTTGTTGATCCTACTATCTGAATTTCAGTGGATGGTGACACGCGGTATATTAATGGAGCGGAGGACAGTCGAGTTGGTGTCGAAATATCATGGATTCTTACTCGCCAGTTCTCTGTCGATATTGTCTGACTCCGGCAGATAAACTTGATTTCCCCTGGATAATATTAGCTGAATCGTCGCAAATGCTGTATGCTCCAGAACCTACTTAAGACGGTTCGCACATCCTCCTGATCCACTGCAGTTATTCCTGCAGCGGGATCACATTCCTCGCCATCAAGCCTAACCTCCTCGGCTTCTCCAGTTATTCCTTTGTATTTTTCCAGTCTTACTCGGTCACCGAGTAGGACGCCTAACAGGCCCCTGATGCCCATAGAGAGCTGTAACACGTTGAGGTCGCCTCCCACATTATTGTCCCCAAAAATCTGGCCTACCGCGCCAGGCCCACTGGTGCCCGTAGATGCCGACGAGATATTCCCTGGATCTTTCCATACGCGAACCAAATCACCTTGGCTTAAATGATGTGCCCGCAGAACAGAAGGATTGGCGTATAATCTAAGACCGGGCGTTGGAACTGTCGGACGTACTATATATCCAGTCGTCGGCTCTTCCTTCACAGTAGCATGATTACCATAGTCAGTTGCACTGCCGTTCGCGCTAGATGATTTAGTGCCTTTTGCTTGCGGTTTCGAAGAGTTCAGGTTTATAGATTTTCCGCCGGCCATATTGATTTCCGCCTTCTGCTAGTCGCCTTGCGCCTAGGAGTAGTCGCTTCCATCGTCCCTTCAATTAGACGGCACCAGACCCAACGTTTTGACAAAACGCCGGGATCCGATGCCTCTTTGCACACCAGCGCTAGTAGCGGTTTAGGGTTAGCGAGGACACGGAGGACGAGGACTCACTGCACGTGACGACTCAACGCGAAGGAGAAGTGGATGAATTTGCAGGGAATTGGCCCACCGTCATGCATGATGATGGGGGCAATCTGAACGACCAGGAGCAACACTAGCCGTTCAACTTTACTAATTTTGGATATAGAGGAAAATATTACTCATATCCGAGACCTCGCAACTCCGGGGCTCCGCAGCTGTCTCGTTCCGTAACCCACCAACGGATGCACAGAGTCGCAACGCCATGGGACAAGGGCAGCTTACAGTTTCCAGCAGCTATACTTTTGCCAGAAATGCGAGGGCAAGCGGATATGCGCGACAAAAAAAAGCGCATTTGACTGTGTGGAGAGCCTTCCGAATCGTCGAGCTGGGAGCACGGAACTCAGGGGTCGATCGGAGATCGCCTAAAATGACTTTTGGTTGCTCGGTCTGCCCCGCTGTCACTGCGCGATTACAACCGTCGTCAATACTCGCGTCACTTGCGATAAGAGTGCTGAAGTTCCCGCGTTCACCTTCTCGCAGCTGTTTTCTTGTAACTGCTCTATCGCAATGCGCACAATCTACTTTGGGACATTTGTACATTCCCTTGCCCTCGCTGACCTCCAAGTCATACCGTCCGCCGCTGTCGGTGTCGCGGAAAATGGCACAATCGAGTTCCTCGACCAGAACGCGTCGTCCGCTGAGGCCTCCGCAGAGAGACATTCCTGGCCCGCCGGCTCCTACTCCGTTGTCGCGAGCGACCCTTCTTCCGCTTCATTTTTTTTCCCCGGCTTTTTCGACACCCATATCCACGCATCTCAGTATCCCAATGTCGGTTTGTTCGGCAAGACAACCTTGCTCGACTGGCTCAACAGCTACACTTTTCCCCTCGAGTCCTCCTTCTCGGACCTGAAAGTCGCAGACAATGTCTACTCCCGCGTGATCGCACGCACTCTCGGCAACGGCACCACTACTGCTGCCTACTACGCCACCGTCCACGCCGCCGGCACAAATCTGCTTGCCGATATCGCACTGAAAGCTGGCCAGCGCGCGTTTATCGGTCGATGCTGCATGGATGCCAATTCCCCCGACTACTACTGCGACAAGAATCTAGAAGAGGCCCAAAAGGCTACGTTGGAGGTCCTCGACCACATAAAGAAGATTGATCCCAACCATGACATTGTCAGTCCGATTCTCACTCCCCGATTTGCCGCCTCCTGCAGCAAAGAACTACTGTGCTGGCTCGGCAAGCTTTCGACAGAAACCAGTCTGCCAGTTCAGACCCACATTTCTGAAAACTTGCTCGAGGTCGAGCTGGTCAAGAGCATGCACCCATTTGCGGCTTCCTATGCCGGCGTTTACGACAAATGCGGCTTACTTCACGACAAGACAATCCTTGCGCACGCTGTCCATCTAACTGACGACGAGCGCTTACTGATCGCCAAACGGGGCAGCGGCGTCGCGCACTGTCCGGCCAGTAACTCCGCTCTCACGTCAGGCGAGACTCGAGTCAAATGGCTACTTGATGCTGGCGTTAAGGTCGGACTTGGGACTGATGTCTCCGGCGGCTTCACTCCCAGTATTCTTCACACTGCACGGCAGGCATTGCTCGTATCGCGCCATCTCTCCATGAAGGGTGATGAAACACACAAGCTCTCCATCGAAGAAGTCCTCTACCTGGCCACTCTAGGGGGTGCAGAAGTATGCGGCTTGGCCAACAAGCTCGGAAATTTCTTGCCAGGAAAGAAGTGGGATGCGCAGCTTATCACACTCGATTGCAAGAACTCTCCTGTCGATATCTTTCCTTGGGAGTTGGAGAAGCACGAGGATCTGGTCGCCAAGTGGCTGTTTAATGGCGATGACCGTAACGTGGCAAAGGTCTGGGTTGACGGAAAGTTGGTTGCGGGTACGGCGTTTATATCGTTTCAGTGAGCATTTTTGTACAGGTATAGAGTATAGACGGGTCGAATCTATTGCATGTTTAATCGTCGAGGGCTCGACTATATTAGCTGTAACTAATAATAATATCATATATTGATCCCACACGGCTGATTCCGGCCAACCACCATTTACTGTAGAGGTGTTGTGTGGCTTTCTCGTCGCTATTCCAAGCTGCCCGAGTACCATCTGCTCATTGCAGGACGATCAATGGCGAGTACACGTCAGCGAGAGAAGCGGATCGGAAGTGACTACTAATTGATTTCAGGAGCAATGTTGTGTGCCTGCATATCCACGACATATGATGACGGATACAGCGTAAATGCAACTAAACGTGGCTTGGCACGTTAGTCTGGTTTGTTTACAAGCATTGGCGTCTTGGACAAGCAGCCTACGCGTCATCGATCTGACCGCCGCAGCCCTTCGGCAACTACGCCCGCATTCGAATTTTCTACCTTGCTGGAGCAGGTCTTGTCCTCTGATCTCTTCATTGCTCGCTTGTCCTGCATAAATGTTCTCGTACAAAAGCGAACTGGCGGCCCCTGAGTCCGTCCTGTACGACCACTATGGTGCCTTCGAGGCATTCGTCAAAGTGCCTCCCGACTCGTCCCTCGTCCCGCCGTCCCCCCGTCAGGCAAAGTCCCGCGAGCGTCTCCATCGCATGCCACGAGTGCCTTTCGTCGAACTTTCTGTGGATGTCTACGACGAGCTGCAACGCCGACAAGCAATTGCAGCCGCCAATGAGGCCGGGGTGAAGCCCACAGTTCCCGACGCGCTCGCTCCTCGGGAGGGCTTCCATCCCAAACGTAATACGACGCGGGAGCATCTTGCTGTTTTGCAGTCGTCGCGGTTTAGAGATTTGGTTCTTGATGTGTTTTTCGAAGTCGCGCGACGATTATCAAAAACGCAGGCTGAGAATGGAGCAGCTAGGAAGACCGACCCAAATGTGATGCTGCCTACGGGACCTACGGGACCGATTCCCAAGATGATGTCACCGGTCACTGCACCGACGCAGCGACAAGCAACCACGGCCAATGGTAGCACTGGTCATAGTTCAAGCAATTCCATGTCGACTGGCGGCAGCAACAATCTCGGTCGACCGCTACCCAAGACGCTCCAGACAAGTACTGTCGTTCCGATGAAGTCCACAATGGTCGAGCGGAGTGACGATTCGGGGGACGACGAGTCAGTCCGATCCGTGTTGACGTCAGCGCGGTCGACTCAGCCTGGAAGCTTGCCGCAGTCGGAGAACAATGTGACTGCACAAAAGCCAATTCTTCAGCAGCGAAGCATGTCACAAGACACGTCGCAGGCGCAAAATGCGAGTCCGCCCATCTCCACACCCGCACAGAGATCACCACAGCATTCACCACAAAGCCACGCTCGATTTTCGACGTCCTCGGCTTCCTCGCATGACCGTAGCCAAGCGCATTCGGAGAGGCACGTTACAGATCTCACTACGCAATTTGAGTCGTTACAAGATAGACATACTGCTCTGCAGACCGAATCAATCAACCTAAAGAACGAGCTCTTAGAGTTGAAAGCCGCTCTTACACAGAAAGATGATCAAGTCCGATTTTTGAAGGAGGCGCTGGAGAACGAGAAACGCACTGCAAAGGACGCTGCTTCCAGCGTAGAGGAGGAACTCTTCCGTACTCGAGCTGCGAATAAGAAGATGAATGCCGAGATCCAGGTGCTCGAAACAGAGTTTGAAAAACTGAGGGCACGCTCGGCGGTGGGGAATGATGCAGTCGATAACAACGAGTACCAGCAGCTTCAGCGAAATTATGATGATCTACTGGCTGATCATGAGATTTTAAAGATTAAACTGCAGGATCAGCATGAAGTATTGCTTATTTTGTTTATGTCACATTGACATTGTACTAACAGCTTTTGTAGGTAACGGAGCAAGTTCGCGGCGAAGCGCTAAAATTCTTTGGCGAAATGAAGGCGGTTTCAGAACTTGAGACTGCGAACCGGGATCGTACAGAGCGATTGTCGTCGCAAGTGAGAACGTTAAAGGCTGAGAATAACGACCTTCGTGAGAAGGTATGTTACGATCCACTAGTAGCTATATTATAGACTGATGGTTAATAGCTCGCACTGGGTCACATGCGCGATACACTGTCGACGCCAGACCGTAAACAACTTGCAATTCGACCGTCCCACATACCTGCAAGTTCTCCATTTATATCAGATAACGGCGTAATATTCTTGGATGATTTTGCCCGCTTTCAGGCATCGATTGACGCACTGGTAAGAGCATCTGCGGATGCCAACGGAGTCAACGGCCAGTCCTACTTTTTCGAAATGGTTCGCTCTGTCGCGACTTGCACCAAGAACATTATAGCAGACACAGACGCATTCGAACAACCAGACGAACCTACAATTGCCACAAAGCTGCGTTCAAGAGTATCGATCGCGTCGAACAATGTAGTTGTGGCGGCAAAGAATCATGTTAGGTCCGGCGGCCTGTCGCCGTTGTCAGTGTTGGATGCATCGGTGGCTGACTTAGTTGAATCCGTAGTTGACTTGGTCAAGGCGGCAAAGTTAAAAGAAGCTGTTCCAATAACATGATGCTATTCTAAAAGGGAAAGATTGCTACAATGGGCTAGATAGACCACTCTCATTATATTTTATGATTTCGATATGATGCGATATGACCTTCACGGAGCTTGGGCGGTTTCATTTGAATTCCTGGTGATGATTCGAAGGTTGTTAAATTTGGGTTTTGATATTTCTTGGTTAATGATTTATTAGAGGATGTTCTTATATTGCTGTGTCATCACATATCCCCGTGAAAATGAGGTTCCTGGGAAGAGCTGTCCCGGCAGTTGGTACAGGCTTGACGGCGTCTCACGCGCGTGCGGCTGTGACTCCTGTGCTACGTCGCGCATCGCCCCTGGAACCCTGAACATCTTCCTCTGTGCAACATCTAGTGTATTAGTGGCCCCTGGCCACGAAGACGCAGGTACCGCATATCCCCTGCTTGGCGCCTCCTTTCTCCCTCTCTGTTGCCAGCGCAGGCGAACTGAATCACCAGGACATCGCCCCTTCCGTGCGAGTTCGCCAAGATAGATATCTGCCATCCCATGTATGAACGCTAATATAACGGCGGGTCCCCGACGTCGTCATGGCCGTCACTCTCCATCATTGCCTCATTAACTTCCTCGCTATTTCCTATCGACACCCGTGCGCGTTGCCAGCATGTTATGGACAACATTTACAATACTTTCAACATTGGCGTGCATACGAGCGGGTATAGCCCATTCATGGGTGAGTGGACCGACCGCAAAACTTGAGCGCATGCTGACCTAACCATTAGATTGACATATTATACGCCACTGATCCCAACGGGACTATTGTCTCTGAAGGCTACATCCGCAGTTATCGTAAGCTTGAGTTATACTCTTTTGTTTTTGTTGCGACTGACGAGACCAAGAGGGCCATTTGGACAACGACGAGACTTATCACCTCATTGACCCGACTTCTACTACGTCTTTGTGTATGACAAGCCAGCAATCGACGACATACTCATCGCTGTACCCCATGCTCACCGCTCGACCAGGTGACAACATCACGGCCCTCTATGAAGAAAACGGTCACGTCACAGTCGATCAGCTGCCGCCCGACATGGAGCCACACCCAGGATACTACTCCTGGCTTTGGAGCTCCCCTAACGGCACACAATTGACTACCGTTGCTGATATGTTGAATGTAGATAACTTGCTTGCGGGCCCATTCTCCTTTGATGACGGCAGATGCGCTGTGGGGAATGACAACAGGTATGGACGTAAAGCCCAGCCCTGCGTCAGTACGTTTTACTTACCCGAAGATATCGAGCCGGGGATATACAATCTCGTCTGGGCCTGGCATTTTCCGAAAATACCGCCGTGCGAAGAAAATGCGCCAGTCGAATTCTACACGTCTTGTATGGACATTCAGGTCGTGGATTCTCTATAGCTTAGTGTCCGTCGGTATGTTCGAGCAGCGCATAGTAGAAGTACGGGTGTTGTCCTCTATTGTGGCAGTTTGGAATGTCGATGCTTGGATTTTAGGTCTTTGTAAATAATGAGCCCATAACGGCATTTGTACTATATTGTCTTTTTATATGACCACCGACACCTTAAATAGAGATGCACTATTGCTCAAATGTTACTCGTATACATGATGCGCAAACTGCCACACGACCGATTCATTACAGCACTCAAACCTCGTTCAACAACTCATACTCAACGCCAATGTCCTTAAGTGCACTAATCGTTAAAGCCATCATTTTGAGGACCTTCTCTTCCTCGAGCCTCGGTCCTACAATTTGGACACCAACAGGTAGCCCGTGCATTCTCTCCGCGTTGTAATTTCGATACGCACCCTTAGCAACATAATTAAGCTTATTCAAATTGAATGTTGCGGGAAGTGCATCAAGGTCCTTGTCGACCTTGGTAACTGGTATAACACCAGAAGAGTAATCCACCAAGTTGAACATCACGGCGTATCCAATCGACGCAAACGACTGGAACATGCCATCGTGAGGCAATGCAGGCGTCGCGTTCGGCGCAGTAATAAGGAAGTCTATACCGCTCGTTTTCCATGCGCTGAAGTACTGCGCTCGATAGCCTTCGCGCTCCCAAACTAGGCCCATATGTTCTGGCATGGTCTTCTCGTTCCAATTACTGAGAAGAGAGGCAATGACAGTGTCACCCTTGAATTTCAGGTACAACCACGCCCAGATCTTCTTGATAAACCGAGGAAGGCGAGCAATACGGAGGAACTTGGTAACACCTTTGTCGTACGGCTCACACCAGGCAATCTGAGACGTGGCAACGCGGCCGGCATCAGCAACAATCAGTTGCGTAGCAATACGGAGCGCATCAACAGGTGATGGTGGCGTGAACGTAACAATCTCATGGCCCTGCTTGGCAAGCGCGTCGACAGTCAACTGGAGGGCACGGGCACACGCCGGAGACGGATCCACGACGCCGTCAGAGTACATGACCCCAATCTTCAGCTTCTTTGGAAGAGCTACGTCACGCCACGGAATTGGGTGCACAGTGTAGTCATACTCCCATGGCTTCATGTCAATAATTGCCTTGAAAACGTACTCGAGATCATCAAAAGAGCGCGTCATGGGAGAGTAACTAAGGTTTGAGTTAGCAATTAAGAATTAGCAGCCACACGCTCGCAAACTTGCTCTTACATAGACTGGGCCTACGTTAGTACAGAACGATCCCAAGAGAGTCAAGAGTGCCTACATACAGTGATACCATCCTGCCCACGGGTAGGAGTCGAATTTCCGGCGCGCGGAATACGTCCAAAAGACGATCGGACAGTGTAGCATCCAGCGAAATGGGAAGGAACTCGGACGGAGCCGGCCACATCGGTTCCCATACCCACACGGCCGCCACCATACGCAAGCAGCGCAGCTTCACCACCGCTAGAACCGCCTGGTGTGAAACCCTTCACATGCGGATTCTCAGTCCGACCCCAGATATTGTTGTACGATTCGTATGACAGTAGAGTCATCGGAATGTTCGTTTTGCAGTACGGAAGAGCTCCTGTACGTTGTCAGACCTATACTGTAGCTTAGCGTAGCAAACTTAACGTACCGGCATCCTTGAGCAGTCTCACCAAAGGGGCGTCATTCTGTAGAGGCTTGAATGCATGCATAGCAATACCAAGAGTACAGTCATAGCCTTTAATTGAAACCGTATCCTTGAATGAGATCGGAACGCCCGCAAGTGAGCCTAATACAGGTTAATGCACTATTTCAGCTCAGGTGCGAGTCGTTTGCTACCATGTGTATTGCAGATTTCCGCCTGCTTCTCCGCGTCCTTGAACATAATCTCAGTCAAACAATTCGTATTTTCCTGCGCCTTCAACGCTCGCTTTCCATAAGCATGTAGGACATCAATTGGCTTAACGACGCCCTTGTGTACATTGGTCACAAGCTCAGCAACTGGGGTCCGGAAGATCTGGACTTCCTCTGAGGTCAGTGGGGTTCCATATACAGGTATGAGCTCCGCAATGCGGTCTGCACGCTCCTTTTGCTTAGTAGCACTGCGTCAGCATCATATTAGTTCTCGAAAATTGACAGCTTCACCGTTACCGGCCACCATGCAGGTAGTGAGGTGTAATTGTGAGTGCATGGACGTACTCACATTATCTTCTTGTACTTCAGATATGTGAACATCTTGAATCAGGAATAAGATTTCAAACGTAATGCCCTTCTGATTAATTGCTTTCCACTGTGTATTACGAGCTGTAGGAATACTTTGGGATAGTAGGCTGCAAGTGTTCGTGTAATTGGAATCGCATCGGGGCAGAGAGGGACTTGATCGGGTCAGACCCAATTTCTCCCGGGAATACCTTAAAGGGCCCATTTTGCGCTAAGAATTTTACAATCAGGCTATGCCAGTTTGGGTTAGAGCACAGTCACGCAAGTACTGGATCCTCGCGGCGGTTCGCTCAAAGAGCCAAACTTTAGATTAGTTATTAGAATAAGGCTCAAATTCTATCATTTAATACAAATCCAAATTTCATCTGTCAAGTGCGAATGACTCGACTTCCTCAGGGATGGATGCCAATGTTTCCATTATTCTGGTCCTCTCTTCTGGACCAACTTGTTCAATCCGCAACATAATAAGGCTAACCAGATCTGGTTTAGCCTTGCTCAAATTAATTTTTTAGCGCGAAAACTTGGGGCCCTTTCAAGGTATTCCTTTCTCCCGCCGCAGCTGGCCCTTGATAAGCTCAGCGATAACGAATTATTAGAGTTACGGGTTCAGCTAAAGATCAAAGACGTTCATCAAATGCCAACAGTCCATCAGTAATCATTCAGTTACATAAGAAGACTATCATGATATGTCGAATCCAAAATCATGGGAGCTCAGTATAGGCGACTGACACACCTGAGTCTGAAACCCGAGTACCATAAATATAAATAAACAGCTTAACAAACAAAATCACAACCTTGCCTTCACTTCACTCGCAATCGGAAATCCGTACACGATCAAGGTGTCTTTAACAGAACGGGTCAGTAGGCAATTCGAGAATCTAAGGAACGAAATTACTTGAATTGAACACACCTAGCTCAGCAATCTTAGACTCGGATACCTCACACTCCTTTAGCCCACTAAAGCTATCTCTGTCCTTGACTTTCGCAACGTATCGTCTAGCAATTTCAATTGCCACGGCATCGTTGTCAGTTGCCGCATCAACGACTAGCAAGGTGCATGCGATCAGTTTGGCAAGAAACAATCCAGTCTTTCTAGCATTGGCGCGTAAGGTATTCAGATCTGTATTCGCGACATAATCTCTCCATTGTGCATATGCCGTGCGGATTTCCTCGGACAGCATGGAAAGCACGTCTGCAGACTTAATGCCATCCAATGTGTCGGCGAAATACTGTGAGATTACAGGTAGTGACTCAGTATGATTCTTAACAGCACGGATGAAATCGTCACTCTGACAACCAAGGTTAGCATGGATCGGAGTGACAACGCAAAGCGAGACATACCAAAACATTAGTAGTTCCTATACCTTCGAGTTAGCCCCTGCGGTATCCATTGGATGGAAGAATATTAGCATGTCCTTACCTTCCCAGATGGAAAGAACCTGTGCGTCTCTCGCAAGGCGGGCAATATTGAGCTCAGGCTCATTTTCAAGATAGCCAACTCCGCCGAGACCTTCCATACATTCTGATATACCCGCGAGACTTACTTTTGCAGTTATGGCTTTGACAATCTACTATAGCTGAGTATGCCGTACCCGACTACTTTTGAGTTATCACGTAGACTTACCGAGGTGAGCATCCTCAGCATAAAGACTTCTTCCTTGCCAGCTACATTGCATTCGACCTTGCCTAGCAAAAAGACACAGTAGAAAGTAAGGTGCGTCATAGCACGGTGCTGTATTTCCACGTCCGCAAGTGTTCTCACATGCGCCTGGACTTGGAATAATGGCTTACCAGAAACCTTGCGGACAATGGAGAATGCCTATTATACGATTAGAAATCGATTTGGGAATGATCTATCTTATTTTATTCCACCTTTGCAATTTCTAATGCCCGTCTGAGGAAAGAGACGGCGTTTACGCTGTTGTGAATGCGCGTTATTATCAATACGGTCGCGATCACGGAAACTCCTTGTTGCCGAGGGCCGAGCTACATGATGTTAGTATAGATCTCAATTGCCTGCAAAGACAATTACCAGCTCCGCAGCCAATCCGTTCAGCTCCAGTTCTGCCGTCGGTAAAGCCTTAGTGCCCAGTTTGTTCTTCAAACGCACGATACGCGTGCCGCCATCCTTCACATAGCCCAGGTAACAGCTCAAATTCTCTGCTTCCTTTTCTCTGGCAAGTAACAATGTAACCTCTGAATCTGTTGCACTCGCAAACCACTTGAATCCTTTGATCGTGTAAGTCGATGGGTCATTCGAAGTTTTAGTAGCGAAAGTCTCCGTTCCGGAGACATCAGAACCTCCAGTTCGTTCCGTCATCCACTGACCAGACGTCCAAAACTGCTTTGGATCACGCGATATGAGGTGGCCATAAACTGTTTTAGTTGGCGAATACAGTTCAATCACACGCGCGCATCCATCGGTCATTGCGAGTGGACATGAAAATACGGCTGAAGACGGCGCGAAGAGATAGTACCTATCTTTCGTTACAGTGGCCGCTAATACATGAACTGAGTACCATAATAATCGCTACTTACTTCGCAAACTGGACAACCCTGCTATATTCTCTGTACTTTCTCTCATACGCTTCGGCTATGAGCCTAAGTGGAAATATGTAAGAGCTCGCAAGACCTTCAGCATGTGCACCAAAACACTAACCCTTCCGTAGCTGAGATATTCTTCATCATTCTCCATCCCTCGCTGGTGTTCAGCTGATTTTTGATATTTCCAAATGCATCAAACTGGTCCACAGTGGGCAGGTTTTTTTCGGCATCTGCTACCCAGGAAAAGATCTCTTTTGAAATGACATAGTCACCAAAGCGTCGAAGATCCTTCGCAACGGACCGGAATACTGCCTTCGGAGCGTAATCTAAGCATGATTCCGTCAGCAAAAAGATCAGAATGTGCTGTCCAATGTTAGTCAGGTGCATACGCTTTAACACGCGTTGGAGGGAATAGTCTGATAGGAACTGATTTTGTAGACGTGGAGTATCTTGAAAGAATCCGTTTGTGGAACTAGCTGGAGGCATAATCACGGTAACCTTCAATTTAGAGCAGGTAGTAGTAACTTAGAAGTTTAGTAACTGGGGCGGAGTAGTATAAGCTGTACACATCGCCAGCTCTAAGTACACATGCGTCGGGAACGCCCCAGGCAGCACGGCATGAAGTTCTTAAAGTTCCTCAACTAGGCAACCCCGCAATTTCATCGTATCGTCGAACTCAGTGACAACGTTAAAAATGTCGAGTAGTAAGTAACTAGATGTCATAAGAAAAACGTAGTAATCAGCCCTTGTATTTGTTTTCACAAATTCCTCACCCTTTCAATTAACACGGGTTACACGACTTTGTTATATAGTTACTATTTTAAAATTAAACTTCATTTCATCCTTATACGTCATTATCTTTGGGTCACATGTGTACATGTCTCATAAACCCGCTCAATGTTTATCAAAAAAATCTTTGATTCCAAACGCCGCCGCTTGCGTTCGCGCTCCTCACTCTCATCTGTCAGGCAAGCCTGCCGCCGAAAAGTATTCATAACTTCTTGCCGAGATGCCAATGGTGATTTTGTTATTTTTGCAGTCCCTCGCAAGCATCTATATGCTCAAGTATCATGCAATTAATGCAAAAAAAAGAACGAAACCGTCAGTGCAGTACAACATAGAGCACCCAATCAATCCAATTTCAGTGTTCAAACCACTGAAACCAGATTCGAGCAGTCAAAAGCGTGCCTTTCTATCGCACGCGGTAAATGAAAGAATCGTTGCGAACGCGCATGTTCGACGGCGTTTCGACGTAGCAGCCATTGGGTTAGGGATACTTCCTGTGGTTTAGCCGCATACCCTACCTGGCTGTGGGGTAGGGAAAAAGTCAATTGTTGTAGGGGCAGTGGATTCATAGCATTAGTGCACTTCCTTTGATTGCCGCCTATTCGAGGTTTTGCCACTGTGCTGTTCACTGATCTGCTATCAGTTCGATATCTAGTCGAAGTCACCGAACAGTCGACAGCGCAACTTCAGAATACTGTAATTGCAGCCTGACGTCGCGCCGTGCTCGCAGGGCTGTAATAGATGCGGTTCAAAGCGTTACTGGACGCCAGAACGAGTATTTAGTCCCTGACAGGTATTAGGGATTTATTTGCCGCGTTGCCGCGACACGTTTATCAGAGCCTGCATCACTACAACCCAATTAACCCTCATTATATCATTAATACGGCAAATACGCATTCAAGGATGCCTAACCCCTTGAGCCCCAAATAGCCAGTGCTAACCAATCAGCTGGTGTCACATGGCGATATCGCTGGACGCGCGGGTCCGATCTTGAACGACGTGACTCGATCAATCCTCCTCAGAGCTGCCCGCTTCAAACTCCTTCAGCCTTTTGCAACAAATAGCCAATTAACTTTTCGTTGCCCTAGCGTGGCTCGAGGAAGACGTAGCGGGTGCGAGGATCTTGCAGTGGACAACAGAGATAATCCCAGAGCACACAATATCCGGCTCGCAGAGACGCTCATTGTGACGAGATGGAATCCCCTGTGGTACGGACCAGCTCCGTCAGTAAATGGTGCAAGACTATCTCCGATAGCGTAGTAGAGCTCAGAATTACTGCCAGTACCTTGCCGAGTGGCGGGCTCCGGAGGAAAGCGTGTACTGGTATAACTATTCAAGAATTTGGCGACGCGGTAGTTATTCATCAACTCAGGAAGCATCGTCCTCGATGCTCAGTGCCCTCAAACGTGAAAGTTTTCTTCACAGACAGCACATGGCGATTGTAGATCAGCAATAGGGTTATTTAGAGCCACGAATGCTATCGCGGTTTGGTTTTGGGCTTTTCAAAAGTGATGATCTGGATGCTGGCTTGATCGGTGAGTTTTCGATGTCTCTAGCTGTAACGGAATAGTAACTCCCATCGTAGTAAAACGACTCGAATTAGTCTATAATGCAATAGTCGTTATAATACATAGCAATCAGCAGATTAGTTTGCATCCACTGCGTCAAACATAATCTTGCTCCAGTTCTGGCTCTGGTCACCTGGCTCTGCAGACGAGTCTCCGTCAGAAATACTTTCGTCTTTGTCACTCGCCTCTACCTCATCTAGCTCCTCGTCTCCATGTAAGTCCTGCGTAACCAGATTGCTGTGGCCGCCGGCTGCTGCTATCGATTCGTCTACATCAATCCAAGCCATTGCCTTTTTGATTAGTTCTCCACATCGGAGACAACGCCAACCTTCACCTTCTTGCTCCTCTATCTGAGTTACTAGACACACGTAGCAATAAATATGCCCACATTCAACAGCCACGTATGGATTTGTAATATCGTTACTCCCAACTCCAACCGATGCCGGATCAGCCGACGGTGACAAGCCACCAATTCTGGAATCCTGGTAATAGCAGATGGCGCATGTTCGCTCGGGCAAGAATGACAAATGACCTATAGTGGTGTCGGTCTTGGATGAGGCAGTCGTAATCATCTTATTGAGCGTCCTCTTTAGTCTCGGAAGATGAATAATAGGGAGTACAAATAGTAGAAAATTCGTGAACTCTTTCCAAACCAGCTGTCTGTTCAAAAACTCAAAGCTAACTTCTCTAGACAGTGCGCGCGAAGATGAAACCATGCGCAAGCGGCATAATCGATAAAGCAGTGTTGGATATTTCCCATTGAATAGAAATGTGACAAAGTTAGCCAGGTCCAGTATCGAATAGAGCGAATCAAGCCCCTGACTGGTCTTGTAAAACCAGCGCTTCCATGACGTGGACTATTGTGGACGTATAAAATTAGCAATTGTCTTAGGGCAATTTGCCAACTTGTGTAGACTTACGTTTTCTTCCCACCTTCTCTCTGCCATGTACTCAATCAACTTGTGCCAAACATAATCTCCAAAGACTGTTAACAGCCCAATGGCTAACTTTTGCCGCCGAGAAGGATTCCGCAAGACGCCTTTGCTCGGTAACCCATGCCTAGCATCAACAATTCTGAGGTTCTGTAAAAGCCCGCCGTACGTCGCCGAGTGATCCCAGACTGTAACCTTCCATGCTAGGAGTTTAAGTAGAAGTGATAATTCGGTAGTGTAGTGCTCCTTGATTTGAGACTATGTACACATCAATATGTCAATTATACAGAATATCGATTTCAATGAGCACTCACCTGGATGTATTTCGAGCAGTCCCAGATTTGAGACTTAAGGATATCAAATAATTCGTCATCTAATAATGCAGCATCCAGCTGACCTACTCGGATAGACGGATAATTTGCCGTGGTGGAGAGCCGCGAAAATAGGTTCTGAACTCTTAGAGTCATAGCAACCTTGGTAAGACGATTGCAACAAAATATATCACTAAAGGCCCGCAGCTTAGGTGGGTGGGGGTTTATTTTCAACTATAGTTGATAAAATCAACTGGGTAAATGTCGCAGAATTAACTAAGCTAAGCGGGATATTGCTAACATGGACGTAACTACACAATATCAACAAATATTACGCCGAGGTCGATCACGTGGAAAAGCCGCAAGGACTGTCTTGTGAAATGGTTACCTCAACGATATAATAACTTTAAAATCTCAATATTTGTGGCACAATTAGATCTCAGTGCTGTGGGTGATATTCTGGACATCTTTTTGTCTGGCTAGACCCTATTGAGCAACAACACCATGGGTCCTATTTAACATGCTGGCGCAGGATTCAACCCGGTCGAGAATGCCAAATAATTTAGGTATTAAGTTATGTGAGATGTTAACTGCGTCGAGCTTCACGTGGTGCGGCAACTCGTCAATGGTCAAAAAGCCCCAACCCTAGAGATACGATCCAATGCTAGATTTCGAAAGATAGCAGTGCTGAACGAACTATGTATTGTTTCTTAGGAAGACGATGCAACGCAACAAACTGAAAGCCGTCCACAAAAGGACAGTGCAGGTACTCTGGTTGTCGAAGTTGGTGCACAAAATGCAGTCCTGCATGTATTCCACTCCCGCAAACGGATAACTAAAACCATCATTCACATACACCCTCCCACAATGCACAATTCGCACTCCTTCCGCTTTCAGCACTAAGTACTGGCGGTGGCGCACAGATATTGATTGAGTCTCACTTGCCATCAAAATACGTTCTTACGAGCAGATGTGATCAGGCAATGACTTACAATAGAAGGGGCGATAGGGTATTACTGTTTATGGCCAAATATCAGTAACAGTAGTAACATAGTTTGGACCAAACGCCAGGCAGAAACAAGCGCATTTATTACATAGCATCCTATACACTCATCCGTGATCTAATATACAATGAGACGATTAATAGATACGGAACGAAGGGCCCATGGTGCTCTTAATGACAAGCGAACCAACATTCTGCCAGTGCTTCTTCAACAGAGAAACTAAGAAGTTGGAAGAAATCATAATCTGAGTGACCAACTGATCCTCGTCCATACCAACATTACCGACTGCAACGGCCAAGCAAAGAACCTCTATACGGGAATTAGTAAATCACAAAGCAGCACTGTAGAACTGGATAATTAGACATACTCTTAAGCTGGAACTTAATAGTAGACTTGACCTCGGTGATTTTGCCGTACAAGTCATCGGCGTGGGAAACGGGAGTAGGGAATTTGCCAGCTATGGTACGTTAGTACATTACATTCTCTCTAAATATAAGTACGATAATGACCCACCCTTAGAAAGCTGAGGTCCCAATAGACGAGGGACCTGCTTGATAAGCACCTCAGAAGCAATGAACGAGTTGTACTTCTTAGCAAGCTAACACGAAAACGAAAGGTTAGTTGTCATACGCAGATGTAAACATATTAAACACTGGACGAATAAACTACATACCTTCTTGATCAACTTTTTGTTCTTGTTCAACTTCTTCAAGTCCTCAACACTCATGGCATCCACTCCAATGTGTTTGGCACGGTCCACATCATGCGCATCGCCAAAGACACAGATAGTCATGTTGGGACGGGGCACCTGGGGTAACTTGACGGTGCCAGAGAAACGTTTATCTCTGAACGAGAACTATTAGAACACGGCACAATATACACAACATATGCACAATATCTGTATCCCTACCTCTGAGTATCGTAGTTCTTGAGGCCGACCTGGAGCTCCACAGTCTCCAAGAAGTTTCTCTTCTTCGTGTTCTCGGAGTAGTCCAAGAGCTCACGAACACTTTCACGGACTCCGGCGACGGTGATTTTGCTCATATTGTCTTATAGAAATTGTCTGCGACAGTTTATAGCCAAAAATCCGTCTCCCAAGCGATTCGATTCAAAGTCGGCACGTTTGGTAATTCCGTGGTAAATGAATTTGTCGAAGGACGATCATGAATTTCCAGTTTTGTTATATCCATTGAAAATCATTGCTAGGGCAAAAAGCAGTCACGATCTGGCCCCAGACAATCATGCGCTAAGCCCTAAACCATACAATGGCCTGCGTAACTAGCCTCCAGGTTAGGGTTTATGGCGCGAACAACGGTCTCACACGTCCTGCATAGATTTGCAGCGCACCCGTTTAGTGGAGGTTGGCGATTAGAGCCCGGCAGAGTGGAAAGTGACGATGCACTACTTGAAGACTCCTTGTTGCTTTGTATAGGGTTTATTTTTTGCCTCTTACCAATTGTCTCTGCTAAATGCATCAGTAAACGGTTCACAAAACACAATGTAGCTAGTATACAAAAACATATTGATAAGGTTGCAAAGCGCAAATCCGCTTTGAAGTGACAATGAACGAGAGCCATCCAGCTAGGCACGCGGCATTGTCACTCGAGCACATAAAGGTGCGCATATACGTGATGCCGTTGAGGCACTGTTAGCCATGCGGCTTACGCTCGACACTCGCCGCATACATTTCTACGCCAGTGATCGCTATTTAACATCAGTCACCTACGTCACATATACTCTCTATATTGTACAACTGCTCCTCCCCTGTTTAGCTGCTATCTGTCTTTACTTCCTTCATACTGTAATCTTGCTGATATCGACATTTGCAAATCGATACGAGGACCCACCATGTCGATCAGGGGGACGGCGTCGAAGCAGTTCCATTCCATGCCAATTTCCATATCCTCGCGAGCACCCTCCTCTGTCACGTCCGATCCCTCGCCACTAGATGCCATCAGAAAGCAAACCAATAAGATTGAGGACTTACTTGACTCTTTTTCTGGTCCAATTAAGCCATATCTCCCCGCCATCGGTCGCTTTTTGATTGTTGCAACTTTCATTGAAGACGCGGTTCGAATCATCTCACAATGGTCCGATCAAGTGTTCTATTTAAATAGCTATCGCCATATGCCCTATTTTGTCACGGTCTTATTTCTATTTTTTAATGTTGTGGCGATGATTGTGGGCTCGGTTTTGGTCATCGCTAGGAAGTATTCCGTGTATGCCGTAGGTGCTCTACTAGGTGTTGTTATCAGTCAAGCAATCGGCTACGGACTTATTTTTGAACTTAATTTTTTTTTGCGGAACTTATCGGTCATCGGAGGTCTATTAATGGCGCTCAGCGATTCATTTGCCAGGAGGCGCATTGCTTTTGCGGGCCTACCAAGCATTGAAGAAAAGGACAAGCAGATGTACTTTCAGCTAGCTGGCCGTGTGTTGCTGATATTTCTCTTCTTGGGATTCATTCTGAGTGGTAACTGGTCAATTGCAAGAATTTTGGTGAGCTTCATTGGCTTAATTGCCTGCGTGATGGTCGCGGTAGGCTTTAAGGCCAGACTGAGTGCAATGCTCTTGGTTGTTATTCTCAGTCTCTTCAACGTTTTAATTAATCACTACTGGACTGTAAGTTTGTGGAACTGTTGTAGGCTACGCAACCTTAACTAACTAGACTTGTAGTACTCAAGCTCGCATCCCAATCGTGACTTCTTGAAGTATGAGGTAGGCCTGTCGTGCGAGCATTAATATAACTATGGGAAGTTGATGGCTAACATCGTTGTGCGACAGCATTTTCAGACTCTTTCGATTGTTGGCGGCTTACTATTAGTGGTGAACACCGGAGCTGGGAAAATAAGTATCGACGAAAAGAAAAAGGTACACTTCCGATCTCATGACCACAATTATTGAACTGACCTCTCTTTTCGCAGATTTATTAAAAACTGGACATATCCTCAGTACAGAGTCCCAGTTGCTACCCGGGTACTGAACTTATGTTGAGGGATTGCAAGCATTCCTGACAGTAAAGAAGGTGTACGTTTAACTCGATGAGTCGAGATGAATAAAACTACGACATATGTGGCATCAGCATATGAGTCTAGCGTGTAAATAAAATACTGAGTTTGAGATGTATGCTCGTGTATTCGACTATCGATGTACATCTCGGCTGTACACTTTATTGAATATATGCATATTCACTTCTTGTAGCCCTTTAAGCTTGTAATGGCAAATAGGTTTGTGGTACCATCTTGGCGTCGCACCGACAGCGTTCGGCCGCCGCAGAAATCTATGTTATAAAAACAGCCTCACTCTACGTCGTGGTGCCAGAACCCGCTGAAGTACTAGTCAACAACCGCTCACTAACCAATCAAATTCGACGGCAACCGGGGTCGGTACTCACGCAAACCGCGAGCGAGTAAATGAAAAGTCCCCTAAGGTCTGGCTGGATCGAGGTAGCGTGGATTGATTAATTGCTAATCTATGAGTAACTACCGCCTAAAATAATACTCGGCACTGAGCGGCCGGACCTCGGTCAGCTTAGGACGTGTTTGAGCAAGAATATAATTTCCTTCAGCTTCTATTCTAGTGACGGTAGTTTGAAGTGCGAGTCCACATACTCGGTCGACCTCGATGTCACAGCCCCGGGATTGACCAAATCCACCAGTTTCAGGGTTAGGTCCACACAACTGTTCATGCACAGGCACGTATATGCCTTATCCAAGACATATTATACCGCAAGCTGGGCACAGTCGGCGTGAGGCAACCGGCCCGGCCTGGCCCGGCCATTCAAGGAGCCCACAAACCCTCACTCACCGTCAGTCATCGTTGCTCACCGATCGCAGTCAGCGTAAGGCTTTCGTAGCGAATGACAGTGCGCACGATGACGTAGATTTAAAAATTCTCAATCTGCTGTTTTTGGTTTCTACTACTATTTGCAAATGGTGTCATTTCGATGGTCGGTATCAGCTGTCGATCCATGTACTTTACAGTACGCAGCTGGGGTATGACAATCACACCGAAGGCTGACTAGATAAATGGAAGGGAAGGGACCAAAGGCAGAATAGTTAATTGACATCATTTGTATTTATAGACGCAATTTAGAAATGTGCAGATTTTGCATCAAACCTATTCTTAGTTGTTATTCATCTCTCAGAAGTCAGAGCTTCCTTAGCAATCATATCTAGTACTAATCTTCTTTCACTAGAAAGCTATTCAATGACGCATCGTATTCCCTTGCTTCCGTGGAATGATAGACACGATAAAACTGTTCACAGTCTAATTAGAATAGCAGTATAAGGACCTCACGACTATCTCATACCTTTTGCTTTCACGATGACATTTCAGTGCATGAGACGATACGTGTCTTCTCGGATAGTTGTGGCCTGGCGCACTCGCGGCCTATGAAGTCTTGCCATGTTGATGTAAAGAAGATCTCAGTCTGTCACAGACTCCCCTCCTGCCACCTTGGTGCAGTACCTTATCAGGATGTTCCTCGCCCCGTTGATGTCCCGGTCGCAGACAAGCCCGCAGGGTGAGCATTTGAATACCTTGCTGCCCCCAACGTTGTTCAGACGCCCACATGCTCCACATGTTTTGCTTGTGTGTGCCTCGCTGACCAGCACCACTTTGCAGCACTTGTACTCCCTTGCCTTGTCCATAAGGCGCTTCTGGAACCGGTAGTGGGCCCAAGTGGCCATGGCTCTCGCTGTCTTGGATCGAATCCTGCGACGTCCCCTGCCAATCATCTGCTGCGTTGGGAATGTTGGCAGAATGATCAGATTGAACGAACTGCACAAGTACCTGGCACTCCGGCAATGCATGTCATCTACCAGGTTTCTTATCCGTCGGCGGATCATAGTAGCGGCCCTCCTCATACGCCACTTCTTTCGGTGGTCGAGCCCCTTAACCGAATGCCGGCTCTGCAGGTCGTCCATTCTGTGGCACAATCGGTAGATGTGACCAATGTCTCCCTTGCCAAGTTCGACGACTTCACCGTCCGGCGTGTACCCAGTCATGAACGACCGCACTCCGGGGTCTAACGATATCACTCTTGGAACTCCAGTTGGGCTTTTCACCATCTCCAGCGGCCCGGGGACACACAGGTAAAAGTGGCCTGTGGACCTTTCCATCACCAGTCTACTATCAGAAGACAGCTTTTCTGGCAACTTTTCGGCACTCTTCATATGCCGAAGAAAGGCGTACTTCCCACTGCCGTGCGCCCAGTGCTTGCTATGGATGACAATGCTCTCCTGAAAGCACCTTTTGCCAGAGCGGTACCCGATCTTAAAATTCTTTTTGTCATTCTTGTACCTAGCCAGTCCGGAATGAAATGCCTTCAGGAGGTCATCCATCGCCGCATCCCGGATATCATAGGGAGTCTCCTCGAGCCATGGCCTTTTGAGCGTCTTTATCGCCTCTCTGTTGATTGCCCTGGCTCTCATCGCCTTCTTCGATCTAGGGACTCCCTCATCCTCTATGGCGCGCAGACATTCGTTGTACGTCCACCGCGCTGCCCCCATCCAGTTGAGCAGAATCTTTTTCTGCTCCGCCGTGGGGTACAGTCTTATTTTGCGCACCTTCTCCGCAGCCGCCTTTTCCAACTTCTGCCTTTTGGCCGGCCCTTCCTTACCAGTGTCGTCATCTACCAGCCATTCGAGGTTGTAGCGGACTTCAGCGCGGGAAGACCACCTAAGGCAAGTGCCCCAACCACGCGCAATTGCCAGTTGGCCCCAGTCTTTGGCTTGACACGACGACGACGAAGGCAACCACATTTGCTCGCTTGCTCGAGCAGAAACACTGTTCCAGAAGGGTACCGGGAGACATTGCTGTTGCTGTTGCTGTTTCTGTTTTGTCTGTTGCAAATCCATTGTTGAATAATGTTCGAACGATGGCGAGAGGGAAGATTGAGAGATTAAGCGGGACACGAGGGCAGTGGAGACAGTGGGGACATTTACGGTCAGACGAGAGGCACAGGAAACAGAATAGACAAGAACAGGGCGACGCGCGCAAGACGCGTGAACGAGTGATTTGTTTAGTTATTGCCCGTCCGTGCCTGCCCTAACCCCTGATTCACAGGCGTCGAATCCGCATCACTTAGCCAACCGCAGGAGTGATTTTTATTATACGACATAATTCTATGCCGCTGATATACATTGATTAAAGTGAAGTCGAGTAGTCTGCGACTGTAGATCGTCTTTGGGAGCAGAAGTGTTAGTAAATGAAGCTGTCTCGGCTTCGCTTGTTAGACGCGTGCGAACACTCAATGAAATGTATCTCTCACACGACAGCACACACGACAGCACCGACATGTGACTGTCATCAACTCGCCCTGACTTAATTTAATCTAAAGCCTGCCAAGAAACCGCCTCATGCGCCATTTATTCATTGTTACACAAAACATGCGAACCGCGATGATCGCGTTCCGTCACTTTGTATCCAATATACCGTTGTCTCCCTGTCTTCCAAGCTTAGCATTGTATTTTGAACCGCTCAGCTTTCGAATGAGCCCTTTGCTGGGTTAATAAATTGTCGAATGTGAGCTAACTGTCTGCACAAGCTCTGTATTTTGGCGAAGTCGAGCGCGGCGAGTTTACGTACGGCAGTTGTTGGCAGCATGGGGTTAGGGCGCGCACGGACGCGTCATCTCAGGTAAACAAATCACGCGCGCCGCGATCGCGAGCTCGCATCAGTCATTCAGCCATGTCCTCGTCTATTTCTCGCTTCCGTGACCAATAACGCATCCTGCCAAGAAAACTCACATGCAGATGCTGCATGCAGCATGCGCGATTTATTCAACGTTGCACAAACAAAGCAAATTAATTAAATGACGCGTATGACTTCCAATTATAATACTACTAACCGCCGCCTCCATCCGCTCCAAACCAGATTTTCGTCTACGTACAGGCGGCGTCGCGAGATTCGGTCCAAGACGGCGAGAACCAAGCCACTTGATCCCGTTCTTTCGACGCCTTTCTCAACAAGGTAAGGAAGTGCCAGTGGCAAGAGAGGAGTTATCGATGCAATGACGCTAACCAAAATCAGATGCTTAGTACACGCGAAGATAAGAGGGGAGCCTGTCACAGGCTGAGATCTTTTTCGAACACATGCGAGCATCTTACAATTCCTACCATCTGGTCATTTGGCTAGCATTCTAATGCAGGCAGACGGTGTTCTCTACAGGGCAAGAGGACGGCCTGGAACCGGGTTGAGTCCGAGATGGCGAGAACCAAGCCACTTGGTCCACCACCGGTTCCGGTTCCGGCAATGCATTCTCTAAAGGGGGCAAGAGGGGAGCCATGACAGGCTGAGATCCTCTTTGATACGAGTACGCAGATCCGCCTTGGAACTAGGTAAGCCTAAGATGGCGAGAACCAAGCCACTTGGTCGACTACCAGTTCCGGCGACACGTTCTCGACTGTGGGCACGGGGGAAGCCGTCAGGCTCGCAAGGAACAGTGTTAGGTTTTTACCTCCGGGAATATTTGTTTTCCCACTTGGGTTTTTGTTTTACCCCGGGGGAATTTTCCCTACACCTTTGTCCAAATGGATGTTCCTTTAGATAGATTCTATATGTATGCGAGTACAGTCGACCTTCGGGCGACCTAGTCGCCCTTCTATCAGAAGGGACTGTGCGCTGAGACTTGTCTCCTTGCCAGCCATGGTCACATGACTGGCATGCAAGGTAGCATCCGATCCCGGCGTTGTCAAAACGTTGGGTCTGGTGCTGTCTAATACAAGGGAGACATCGCGGAGTTCGAGATTTCGCCCGTTTTCAGGAACTAAGTACTCACATGCTGTAGCTGTAGCATTTGTGGGAACTGAAGTCAAACCCGCTCAGAATTGGCCACCTGGTGTGCCATCATCTCACTTCTACACACTCTTGTTGTTCTTTGGATCCGCGTCGACCACGAATGGCGGGGGTGGTAGCCGCATCTGCAAATGCTAGTAGTATATCGACTGCTGCTCACTTTAATCCGTCCAAATCAGTGCAGCGACGCCATTCAAGTCAGCATGGGACATGTCTAACAGTCACAGTTGTGATATTCTCAGCATTAGCGATTGCTTGCATATTGTACTCGTTCCTGACGCGGCAGCTGGACAGTAAGGGATGTCGTGAGATATGGCTCGCTCCGTCGTACGCCAGGATTTCGAGCTTTGACTCCACGCACACAAAATTTGCGTCTAAGTATGGGCTATATTTGTATAGGGAACAGGGATATGATCGACTTGAGGTACTTAATGACTTTTTCTATTGGCAAAGCTATCCATCTGACCTGCAAACAGCCTAATGGCGTCCCTGTCTTGTTCATTCCCGGCAATGCAGGTAGCTATAGACAAGTCCGGGGACTCGCGGCAGAGGCGGCTCATCAATATTATGATACGGTTACGGCGAAGGGATCCTACGGAGATGGCGGCGCAAGGAATCTCGATTTTTTCACGGCCGATTTTAACGAGGACTTCACAGCCTTTCATGGGCGAACTTTACTTGATCAGGCAGAATATCTTAACGACGCTATTGCATTCATTCTGTCGTTATACAAGACTTCCTCATATAGCCATCGATCAAGCAGTGACTTTCCGCTGCCGCGATCCGTGATCTTGATCGGACATTCAATGGGTGGAATTGTTGCTAGGACAATGCTTACGCTGCCAAATTATCAGCCTGACAGTGTGAACACGATTGTCACCCTCTCAACACCACATGTGGTGCCACCGGCAACTTTCGACTGGGACATAGTACGAATCTATGACCGTATCAATAGATACTGGCGAGACTCCTATTCAGAGAAGCTTGTAGGCAGGAATCCTCTCGCTTCTGTTGCGCTGGTATCCATCGCCGGAGGAAAATTAGATCTCATTGTTCCATCGGACTACGCGAGTATAACGTCTCTTGTTCCTTCGTCTAATGGATTCACGGTTTTCACTTCTACAATGCCCAATGTGTGGACTGGTGCAGATCACCTAGCTATTGTATGGTGCGATCAGTGTCGCAAGGCAATTGTCAAGTCCTTGCTGGATATTGTGGACGTTCGGGAGCCAACGCAGACTAAGTTTCTCAGCACGCGACTGCAAATTTTCAAAGAAATTTTTCTTACTGGGCTTGAAACCTCAGTGCAGAGACGAGTGCCATTGTCATGTATGAGCTCAACTTTCACGATGATTGGGACTACACTAACACTGTCATAGTGGTTCATGATACTCTATTAAAAGTTCAAGACGTGCGGAGTATTTTTGTTGATTCGGGGCGACGTGTAGTGCTGCGCGGTCTAGGGAGGTCGCGACAACGCAAGGTCTATTTAATGCCTATTCCAAGGGATGGTGGTCGTGAGGACTTCTTCAGCATTCTTACGGACCAAAAGCTGGAGATCGATGGCAAAGATCAGAGAGTCGATATTTTGCTGTGCGAGCAACCTCAGGAAAACCTTGACACTGATCACGGCGCTTTTAGTACGGTTATTGATATTTCGAAGCCAGACAGTAGGTCGATAAGTTTTCCTTGTACAAATTCTGCAGCCGATAGAGTCGTTATTCCAGCCTCGAAGAAAGGAACGTTACATCCATACGATGGTAACACTTTCTCCTATATTCAGTACAAGTTAGGAGAGATTGCTCGTTATGACTATATAGCACTGGTCGATTCATATACAACTTCGTCTCCAGGATTCGTTTTTGCTGAAGTGGTCAATAACCAGACGTACAGATATGATATTGAACCTAGTTTTATAAGTATGTCACGTGTCCTTTACTTCATTGGCCGAGTATTAACTGTTATGTTAGGACTTCTTGGTAGTCGGTCACAATTGCGACTTCCACCTATCCGTTCTGGATTCGTCGATATTTCAGCCCGCACAGCGTTCGGTGCTCTTGTCTCTTATAAACTTCAAGTCAAATCTCACAATTGTGGTACGCATAATTCTACCGAGCATATGTGCACTCGACTAATGCTATAACGCTGCAGATGGACGACCGGAGCTATTTGGTCCTCTTGTACGACAATATATTACCGATCCCAATGAATCGAAATTTTTCCCTGATGCCAGTGAGGTGGATATCAGCTTCTACGGCTCATCTCCGTTTGTTCCGCTCACCTACAGACCTGGCGTCAACAATAATTTGAAGTTGCAAATGTGGATTGATCCGACTTGTGAGCGACCGCAAGACGTGTACTTGTCCGTCGATATTATTGGAAGTTTCGGAAGTTTGGTGATGAGATATCGAACGGCATGTGCCGCTCTACCGTTGGCGATCACTGCTATCGTACTTCTTATTCAGTTTAACATTTATGACTCAGAAGGTAAAGTCTGCTTTTGGTGCCACCATGTGAGTGTATAAATATACTCATGCTATGTACAATATAGGGGTATTTGTCAACTTTGGATCCGCGCTGGAAATATTTATAAGGAGAGCTCTTCCCATACTGATGCTTGTATCAACCATTTTCATTATTATCCAGTCTTATCTTATGCCTGCATCGACTCTACCTTTTTTGGAACCGGAGGATCAGCTATCAGTCAATGGACCTTCTACAGGACCAGTGTATCGACATATTCGATACAATAACATGTTTTTGGGTCTTAGTGATCCTCAACTGTCGTTTCTGGGACCTTTCTTCTTCACTATTGCATCCGGAATGTGTATCGCAGTATATTATTCCGTGGTTGGCATTCTCTTGTTCGTTGCGAACTCGGCCGAGTGGTTTCAGAATTTGAATTTAACTCGATGGCGAACCCGGAGTAGACTGTTGAGTTACTTTTGGAGGGAGAATCAGAGAGAACGCTTATATGTCAACAATAACGGGGTTGCGGCTGGTGCAAAGGCTATCTTTTTAGGGGCATGCTCTACAATCATGGCCTTTTATTTCTCGGTGCTCAGTGGCAGTAGACGTTTGCTGACGACATTCATTCTGCTGATTTCCGTATTGGCGTACGTGCCTTATCAATTTGCATTTGTGGTGGGTTTCATTGTGCATATAAATACGTGTATTAAAGCATTACGTATCCATACGTCCATGGTAAGCCTGCATGACGTGACAGTCCGGCGATTCTACGACTCTAACAGTTGGTAGCGCTCTCAGAATGGGCAATTTAATATGAATTTCAGTAATTTTGCAATATCGATTCTGATGATAATGGTATGGGTGCTGCCGATTAACATCCCAGTGCTGATCGTGTGGGTCCATAATCTCTCAGTCCGATGGAATACAGCATTTTCGTCTCATCACAATTTGCTGTCTATAATGCCCATCGTACTGCTGGTGGAGAGGATGATAACTGGTAAGATGATTCCAAGGATGACAGGCAGGTACGATCAATCTCGTTGCGATCAGTTAGTTGTTCTCAAGTTTGGTTAATACGTCAGGGAATGTAGGTTCCAGATCATAACGAAAATACTCCTCCTCTATCTTATAATCTACGCGTGCTTGCATGGCGTATTAAATGCATATTGGCTTCATTACATTGTGAACATTTTTTCGTTTTGGCTTTTTATCGTTTATCTGGACTTGGGAGCTGATCGTGTGATGTTCGGAATGAATCTTCGAAATTGCCTTGATGGGAAGTTCGATAAGCGTCCTTAGAGAGTCGTAAAATCGTGTGAAATTGAGGAGTTTTTGTGTTTGGTTGCATGTGTCATTGGGTCAGTTGTAGAGAGGATATTTGGTTCGGCTGCATATCTGTATGATTAGTTTGTATACAAATATAAGGCGCCTGATTTCGGGATTTCCCAGATTCGATCGCCGCTTAGTCCCCTCTGGCTTGTCGGGAGCATCCTGTGGGTCGACAGTAAGCTTCCACATGCCTACATGTCCTTTGGAGGAGTAGTATCGGGATCTTCGAGAATACCAACGAAGGAGATGTGGGCTAAGTTTTTGTCGGTACTCCATGGCTTGGCCGCAGTTTGCTGGACTGGGATATCTTTCTCGATCGCGTAGGCAAGAAGAACTCAGGCAGACGCCACGGGTGATGCACTTGATAGAATGAAAGCTCGAAGCGGACCTGGTCGTTGCCCTTACCAGTACAACCGTGGGTAACAGCAAAGCAACCTTCCTCCTGGTTGCGGCCCGTGAATTAGTCAGTTTGGCAAACTTCGATCTAACTGAACGATTTAGAGCTGGGAAATACTGTGTGTATCATCAATATCGTACATCATAGGGCGGGTAATGTCATGATCTGAGGGCGGCACCGTGGTGGCTGAGCCGCAGAGTTGGCGGCTCTGATGTTCGCTTCTTTCGCGGCGTCAGTTCTACCCGTAAGGAGCGCCAGACAAGCGAGCTCTGACAATTCTCTATATCTATTATTAATCTTGCGTGACTTGTGTAAATAACCAGATCGAAACTTATTCCCTAACCCTTAGCGATGCCCTCATAGTCCTTCCGTCGCCTCTCACGTGAAACACGTGAACCTTTAATAATCTCAACTTACGCTCCTTTTTACGGCTGTTGATAGTAGTTTAAATAGTGACTTGGATGTTGTCAATTTGAAATGCACAGAAAACCAATCAGACTGCCAAATCTCACAGACGTCACAATTCTTGCGCCATTATACTTGTTACGATCGACGAGCGGGAGAAGAGGGCAAACAGCCTATAGGATATTTGCGGTAACGGAACAGTGACTACTCTCCGGCGTATTCTTCTGAAATTCAACTAACATGCCAGTGCCTATGCTGTTCAACGGTGGTACGCGTTATCACGACATTTACTTTCACGACTCCAGCAGTCCGCATTTTCTGCACTTTATCCAAGTTGTTTGAGTGCAACCTACGGTGTGTCGAAGCTCGTCAGCCTGTTCCTGTTTAGCGTTGACATCTTGGTCTGCTGGAATGAGAAGTGTGCAGCGGTTAACCGACTTTGCGGAGGGCAAAATGCAGGACACGACGAACACACAATCTGCTATCTGCGAGTCAGCTCAAACCAGGAGACAAACTACTTCGACAGGCAACTTGCAGACCTCCAAGCACGGTTCCCGCAAGCGGAAATTATCTCTGACCTTCGATCGGGCCTCAGTTGGAATGGCCGACAACTTCTGGAGAGAATCTACGCTGGGGCTGTCACAAGAGTGGTCATTGAATACAACCTCCGTCTCTGCAGGCGTTTGTGGATCTCCCAGAAGCATAGAGTCCAACTCATGGTTCTCAATACAAGTCCATCCGCTGAAGCGCACGCTTCCTCCGAGCTCACGGAAGACCATGCGACTGTCGTTAATTACTTCGCCGCAAATACCGATGGCCGACGAGCAGCAGTGTACAGAAGGCGGAGGCAGCAAGATGCGCGCCCGGAAAATACGCCTCTTTCCAACAACGTCGCAGAAGGAAACTCTGAGGCAGTGGTTCGGAGCACAGCGCTACATATATAACAAATGTGTAGCGGTGGTACGAGCGGGGATGAAACCAGCACAGAAGGAACTGCGAGCTGTTCTACTAGACAGCGAAACAAATACGTTAGACGATAATGAGTAGTGGTTGGATCAATACCAGTACGATTTGAAGGACGAGGCCATTAGGGACTTCTTGAAGAATTATAGAAGCAATATGGCAAAATATCAGAAAACTAAGAAAGATAAGAAGCCATTTACTTTGAGATTCCGGTGCATAAAAGCTCTAACACAGAGCCTCTCGGTCCTGAAAAAGAAGTGGAACGGTGGTGAGCGGTCTTTTTATTCATCCATATTCTCATCGTCAAAGATGGCTGCAGCAGAACCACTACCCACAATTTTAGCGAGAGATTCAAGGAGTAATTATACATATTGCCTTATCAGACCTGTCGCTCTTCTGCCATATTAACAAGCCGAAAGCTTAGTATCTATCAATGCTATTGACTGTACAGTTATCATTTCTCCTTCAGCCTTCACTTCACGATAAACGCGCGCAATCCTCAAGCCGCCTAAGAGCTTTTCTGCAGCGCTATTCCATATCATCTGAGTCATGACGCCACCTTCTTCATATCCAAGTACTAGACAGAACGCCATCGCTTTATCTGAACTTGTCAATATCCGCTTTCCAGCCGCAGTCGCCGGTAATGGGGCAGCGAGAACGGCTAGCGTTTCTGGACTGGCGTTGACAAGACTGCCTTCGAGTTCCCTAAAAAATCTTGCTCCGGGTTTCTTTTGCTCGTATTTACATTGGATAATAACTGGGATTTTCTTCTCGGATTCGTAAGTTGACATCGTGCCCCGTAGATCGACGCCGTTGTCGCCCGTGCCACCAGAATGCTCCAACCTCATCCGCGCGCTCCTCGTAAGCGACTCGAGAACAACGTACTCGTACACCGTCCCAACAAAGTAGGTTGTATTTACTGGAAGCCCCTGTTGCTTTGCATACTGCAAAAATGTGTCTAATGAGTGGTGATATTTCGCGCCATTAATCAAGTTTCGTTTAATGACTAACGTAAAGTGACGGGGCCACGATACATATGGTCGAAACTGCCTCAAACAAGCCATCACCTTCGACTCAGATAGTCAGATTGTATACAGGTGGTAATCTAGCTGATACTCAATAATGGATAGCTCCGGTTGATTTGTACCATGGAACTATGCTTATATGTTTGGATTATCGCATCGAGAGCCGCACCACCTATATGACTGACCAATGACTGCCTTTGGGTGGACATTTCTGGCAATATTCACCGAAATCGCAGAATTTTCTGACTGGAAGTTTCAATCGGCATATAGCCTGATTTCGAGAGCCCCACAAGTAGCTAGCAATGGCTCTCTCCAATAGTGAGCGAGGCTGGCTACTAGCGGTCTGTTCAGGAATTGCTTGTGTGCTAGGCAGTTATATAATCTGCTGTGATGTAGTGCTTCGACGGTTCAAAAGATTTGAGAACTTTGATATCCGGGAAGATAAGCGAATTCTCGTGTACGGATTCAGTCTCAATTCCGGCGTCATGGTATGTAATTATCTTACAATACGGAAGTTAACGACTGAACAGATCTTGACGTCGATGTACGAGCTACTTCCAGAAACGTTAGAGAATGTTGTGAATTCGCCTTCGCTTTTCGATCAGCAAACACCTTCGGGATTGGTGGTGATTGCCTCCTACATACTTGGCCTAGCGATTTTTTCAGTTTTAAACCTCGTCGTTCATACTCTTTCTCAGCGAAGTGTCGTCCACTCTCGACAGCGTTCATGGACACAGTCATACTCATGGGCATCATTACGGTTTGCGAAGACATATTCATTTCAATCATCAAAATAGCGTTGAAGTACGGACTCAGGGTGTGGAGCTTGTTTGATGGTCGTCGAGCGCGCAGTATTGCTTTGCTTCTACACTTTGTATTGAACGGCCACCAAACTCCGGATTACGAACAAATGCCGAGATCGGGTGGTTCCAATGGGCCAGATGGCAAGGAGACAAGGCTCAGCACACAGTCCCTTCTGATAGAAGGGCGACTAGCTCGCCCGAACGTCAACTGTGCTCGCATATCTATCTAAACGAACATCCATTTGGACAAAGGTGTAGGGAAAATCCCCCGGGCACAAAACCCAAGTAGGAAAACATATATTCCCGGAGGTAAAACCTAACACTGTTCCTTGCGAGCCTGTAAAGGCTTCCCTCTTGACGCCTGTCGACAAGGCGTCGCTGGGACCGCGGTATGGATAGAAAGAGTCATAAGGCTCCAAAGTAGGGGGTGCACACGAATCACGACTTCACGAATATTCGCAAGTCGAATACGAATAAATTACCGTCGGCTGCTTATATAATATTCGTACGATTAAAGTAACATTCGTAATTATTCGTATTATTCGTAAATCCTAAATAGTACTAACTAACATTCTCAGATTTATATTCATCTCGCAGTAACACCAGACGCTCATAGTGTCCGCCCTTAACGAGTTCCTCCGAGCCTAGTAATCGCTTCCTCTGGTGGGAACTTTATTAATGGCCTCACCCACCTACATCGTGATAAGTTGTCACGACGGACTCGGACAGAACCGGCTAGACAGACAAAAATGGCAACACTAAGTAACAATAAATTGGAAGATTGGGAAATATCGAAGTATTGGGAGATTTTCTCGGGACTAAATCCTCAAAATGGCATGCTCTCGGGCGATCGCGCAGCCACTGTGCTTAAGAACTCCAAGCTCGACGACAGTCAATTAGAGAAGATTTGGGATCTTGCGGGTAAGTTATGAAAGCTATATTTAGGGTATCACCAGGACTAAAGACTTTAGATGTTGATAACGATGGAAATCTTGACTTTGAAGAATTTTGTGTTGCTATGCGGATAATCTTCGATGTGATCAATGGCGTAAGTTGTTGCTCACTCCATTGTCTACGTTAAGTCATCATGCCTAACACTATGATTTAAGCGTTATCGAAAGGTTCCAGATTCATTACCGGATTGGCTAATCCCATCGTCGAAAGCCCATTTGGTGGCCGCCAACAGCGCCTTAAAGACCGGGTCGTTGGCCATAGAACCAATGCACGACGATGATTTCGACGATGCTCAAAGTGGTCTGTCCAATGATTTTGACTGGTACATGTCGCCGAGGGATAAGGGTAACTACGAAGCCATATATACTGCAAATGCCAATCATCATGGCCAAATCACATGTATGTTCCTGCAAATAGGATTCGCCTATGGACGCGGATGCTGACGCCAGGAAGTCGAATCTCTTAGCGAGTTATACGGCACCTTAAATGTTCCGGAGTCAGATATTAATTCAGCATGGTATGTAACTGAAGACCCTTTAGCTATAATTATTTGTGCCGTTGGCAGAGAAGTTCGCTAATGCATTATCAGGAATCTTATAAATCCACGATCTGATAGAACAATTGGGAAAGACCAGACGCTAGCGTTCTTGCATATCCTTAACAACAGAGATAAAGGTGTCCGAGTTCCGCGTAACATTCCCCCGTCTCTGCGCGCTACGTTTGAGAAGAACACCGCGATTGATTACGACCTATCGTCTACTCCGCCATCGAGCAAGACCAATTCGACATTCGACAGAAACACATCCTCGGGAAAGAAATCGGCCTTCGCCGAGTCGTATCTCGAGAGACTCGGTATATCCAGTGGTGGGAGGAAGTATTCGCCTTCCGGGACTGACTTTTCGGCTACCAAGGATACCGATTGGGAGGAGGTTAGATTGCGACGACGTCTGACGGAGCTAGAGTCCCAGCTCGAGAAGGCAGATGCCGCCGCAAAACGCAGAAAAGAGGACTCCCGAATTCAAACTGAAAATAGTAAGATTGGACTAGTGCGAACACAGTTGGAACAGCTGTACGATTATAAGCGCAGACAATTACGGAGACTACGCTCTGGTGACAATGATATCAATGTAGACATGAATCTTACAGGAATGAAGCAAGAAATCGAAGTCTTGAAGCAGCAGGTTGAACTTTTTGAGGATTATTGTAACAGGAAACAGTCAGAGCTGAATCAATTATATGCTGAGACTGAGCGCGAGAAGTAAATTTTGCCGATATAGACTTGCTAGTTATTAGCCTGTGTTTCATTAATTTGTGTATCCTAGTTTGATTGGTATTGTGCTGTCACTACGCTAAAGTAGTATATCCACGGAGTCCTCGTTCACTTGAATTGTCTCAGCATATAGTGCGTAAGTGCAAATGTAAGCTACATGAACGGAACAACGACGAGTGGCGCTCATCTCATAAAACAATTACAGGAACGGACGGCACCAGTAGCCGAAGCGACTTTCAAAAGAGCATATTATACATAACCTTATATTAAACGTACAGGAGACCAATATTAAGCAGAACCCATTTCTTAATCATCAAGCGGTTCCGGCTCCGGCTCTAAAGGTGCCGACCTCGGTTGCTCTGGCTCTGCATTCTCGGACGGCGGTGACGCGGTAGCATCCGTTATAGGGTGCCGGCAAATTGGGCATGAATCCGATATGCTGAGCCAATGCTTAATACATGCTGGGTGGAAAAAGTGCTTGCATGGCAATAGAGTTACTGTCTCACTAGTCTCATATTGATCTTTGCAAATAGCACAATCTGACGACTGCTCATGTAGCTCAGGTGTGAATACCGTTGTCGGAAGAGCTGAGATATCCCCCGCAGTCGCAGGCGGCGGGGCATTGCTGGGAGCAGTCTGCTCCATGATCTGTGTAATTATTTGATCAAGTTGACGATTGGAGAAAACGTAATCGCTAGGATTGCCAGATACATTGAATATCCGCCCTAACAGCTGTGATGTCAGATCTGGAAGGTGACCACCAGCGCCTTGGGCCGCTTGTGCGTTTCCGACATGTGGTTCGACGCCAATCCCTCGAAAGGTCTGTTGAAGAAAACTAATCCAATATTAACGCTGCACTATCTGTATACTGCAGCGATTACATCAATGATACTCACTTGGCTAACTGCTCCATTGGACTGATATTATTCGAATTATCCGCCGCCTCTTCATGCGCACTTCTTGGAACACCAGGAGGAACCCCGAAATTAACTGTAAAATTGAATGGGCCCATAGCAGACCCAAGCATTGGATGATTGCTTCCATCCTCCGTAGCAATGGTCCGCCCCATCATGGCTCTCCCACTGCCACCAGCCGTATTTGCAGCATTTTGTTGACCCTCATGCATAATAGTTGACAGAAATTGCACAAAATTCATCACATTTGCTGTATTTTGTCGCTCCCGCTCGCTACGTGTCTCATAGGAGCCACCAAATGCTGTGAACGGCATATCTGGGATTGGATGTCGCGTGTGGAAATAGTAATCTTCGTCGTCTTCATCTTCGTCATCTGTTGTCTCTATCATGTCTCGTGGATCGTCTTCCGGATCATCAATCTATAAATGCCCGTTAGCGTTCTAGCACATACCCACGATAACCAAGACGCTTACAATTTCACAAAAATCAGAATTGCATCGTGGGCACAGGACGGGAAACTCTGAGTTAGGCACAGCATGGAATTCATTGTAACATCCATGGCACATAAATAGAACTTCCTGACCCTGCTCAATCTCGACCGGTTGTAGATTGGGACTGCTTTGCGGTTGCTGCTCATGCTGTGCGTTGTAAACTGAGCTCCATGCGTCGGCTGTAGATTGGTCAGCAGAGTCGCCGCCACTCATGTTCTGGGTATCATTCCCATAAGCCCTGTCGCTATTCGATGCCATGACAAATTTGGACGGCCGTAGTAATGCCGGTATAGTTTAAACTTATGCGTAATGGCGCGAGGCTGAATACATGAACGCTGGTCGCTTCTCGTGATATATGCACGTCGGTTTCCCGATGCGATAAGATGTCGCGCTCTATCTACGCGACGACCGCAAATCAAATTGTTCGTCAGTGAATTTTATGACAACACGCGGTAGTATTCATCGAGAAATATTGCCGGTTGCAAGCTTGAGTATTGCCTATGGGTAGAAAAATAATAAGGCAGGCGGTGTTCTGACTTCGATGGTGACGTCGATACATGCGATTGCGGTTGCCCTTACCCTGGTTCACTCGTCAAGACTGTTCTTCATATTACAGCGTTTCTCAGCAGACTAAGGGCGATATTGCCTCATAAAACGTAAAGGGCCAAGTTTTCTTCTTGAATTGAGATTCGCTATTGAGCGCTGACTAAGCTAATTCGCAATAAACGTAGTATAACGCCGGAAATTAATTGCAAGCAACCTATATACACATTCCCGGTAGATAGCGACGATACCTATACAATGTCGATGACAAATCGAATCTCAACAACGAGTACCCAACCGCTGCACCGACCCCAGAATTACCAAGATTGTAAGATAGTACGGTGTCATAGTGACTTACAAAGAACAAAGCGCAAGTAACACTTCAATTAATTCATCAACCAGCTGATTCATGGCCCAACTACCGCCGACGCTTCAACAAAGTACCCAATATAATACCGCCAGCCGCAACGGCGCCACCAATTATAGCGAGTCCAACTAATCCCTCTGTGGCGTCAATTGTTAGACAGTAATTTAATATTCATCGTTCGCACAACACATACCCTTAGCAACACGATCGTCTATTAACTTGTTCAGACTTCTCGCTTGCAAATTATTCGGCTCGCGATCCATAAGTAGGTCGTTATATCTCCTCGCCTCCACATAATTTCCAAGTTTGTAGTTTCCTAGCGCAAGATAGTATAAGCACTCGCGTCGTCTCTCTGGGGCGTCTCTGAAAATTTCTAAGCTAACGTGTGAGCCACACAATCTGCATAGTGTTCAAGCGAATAGCGTTCGCACATACCAGTCAGTAGACGAACTCCAAGTTGTTGTTCATCACGCCTGGGACTTTTAATCAGACCCCACGCATAATTGAACTTCGTTTGAATTGAAACAAACGGCTCCTCCTTGACGTATTGATTGCGGAGGACATCCAACTCTTCACGTTTTAGTGATCTAGAATAATAAGCAATTGATTCATCAAGAACAGCAACAGCAACTGACATTTCCGCATCAGCGGCATCTATAGAAGATCACAGTTAGTAACCAATGCCAAATACATATGAACACCGCAAACCGTACATGGAAGACTGTCGGATGACATGACCTGAAAATCTGAGCTGAGATAGGGCTCCAGGTACGATAACAGACAATATAGCTGAGTAATCCGTAGAAAGACGGACAGAAGGTACTCGACAAAACTATGGAGTAATAATAAAATGCGTAGCCAGTGGTGGCGGACAGCTCGTGAGTGAGCTCACAAGTGTGGGTGAGCTAAATGGGCGGATGACGTATTCAGTCGGGCCCGGTGAATGGTCGGCGTTGGATCGGCGCTAAAGCTAAACTCCCAACTGTCGTCAGCTGGCAGGGAGCACATGAAGGTGCCTAGCGAGTTGCATGGGCGAGTCTACCGCCAGGATACAACGGCGTGACCTGTTACCGGAGCAATACTCAAGTGTGACTTTTTACGCGCCGCATCGTAAACAAACAACTCTGCATTCAGCGAACTTCAATATACCGTCTCTCAGTTATTTCCATCTGTCTATCCCGCAATAGTCACGACCAATATTGTCCGCATTTTAAGCAGTTTAGAATGCCGTCAGATAGCGTACAATCTCTGTTGTCGTCGACAATTTCAAACTTTCAGATAACAACGGACGTGCAAGCTATATCTCGAATCGGTGACCACATTCGGATTCTCAAATCGGCACGAGACTTGGAGCGTGATCAAATGCTAGACATATTGCGCTGTATGCTATATTTCTGCTAGCATAATGCTCGGGAAGAATGCACTAAGTCATCTAGCTCTTTCTCGACGCGTTGAGTTGGCCAAGACCGCGGCTACAGCGCCATCATCGCCAACCCGGCGTTCGCACACAGAAAAGATTTTGGAGCTAGATCGTAAAAAATTTTCGCTGGCCAAGACAATCAATGAACTTGAATCTGCATATCATGCTAGCGAGAGCACGCTGACCAGACTCAATGAGGAACTTGAGCGGGTGAAGAATGAGGACGTAATGGCTGATGTTAGCGGCGCGCAACAAGACCCAACCATGTAGGATATTTTCTTTCGTTGATTAATAATTATCGGTGACACTGATGAGACATTTTAGACTGCTGTTGAAAATATACCGTTCGTTGGGAATAAGCCTAGAAGATGATGGAAGGGGTGAGTATGGAAAGGCAATAGTAAGATCCCGTCAGAATAATGATATACACGTACTGTCGCTCGACCAGACATACTCCAATTTCTTCGTTGCAAATTATCTGTGGGACATGATGTAGTCGTGTGAAGCTCTTTACATCTAAAATGTTGTGTTGTTTTATTTGGCCACTTCAATTTGGATGTACAATATAGAATAATTTCCATGGTATTTACAGATTTTATGCATACGAGTGTTGCCCAAGCGGACGCTGATCGACGTCCCAGCTCTTCCACTTGCTGATATCAGTTAAATGCCGCATTGTCGGTCTCCCATGCGGACAATTCTAACAGTCCGATTAGCAGATGTGTTAGAAGACAACCAAATAAACGCAACATGCATACCCATGGCTTATCTAATGCTCCTAGTCCATCCACAATCGCTCGCATTTTTTCTCGTTTCAGCGCGGTTCCAATCATGACACTGCTTCTACAAGCCTTCATAGCGACCAGCTTCCTGAACTTCGAGCACTGATGAAACGTGCCCGGCGATTCTTGAACCGCATGGACCAATTCGGCGAAGTCATCAACACCAAACGCAGCCGACATAACCACGGGAAGTGCTGCTAACGAGCACTTCTCGCCAGGCGCGGCAGACTCATTAATACTGAGCACAAATCCATTAGATTCGAACACTGATAAATTCGACATCACAAGAAGCTCCTCCAGTGGCGTTAATGACAAATTCTGTGGAACAACTAGGGGCTGCTTTTTGATAGAAATTTCTCGTTGCAATCTCTCAAAATTAAACTTCTCGTCACTGGCATGCTGATCGATAATGAACAAATCACTTCGATCCTTAAGCTCGGGATCGCAATCTGGACTTTTGCTTTCTCGAGTACGAAGAGCTAGGATAAAGCCCAGATTGAACTGGCCAATAATAGACATCTTTGCAAAATCGCACCTTGAGATATTGAGCGACTGAAGATGCTCTTCGCCTTCGTCTAAGTCCGACGATAAAGCGTTGTCGGGAGTGATCATCCCGGACGAGTGCTGCGGGCCCAAAATGGTAGATTGCATTTGCTTGATCTCGCCAGTAGAAACAGCTAGTGTCCACGACAGCCTATGTGTCCAATACTTTTGCGCGTTAACCGGATTCATTGATGATTCCTGCGTCAATCCACGATAATCTTTCACAGGGGAGCTCATGAGAACAACAGAATGCTGAGAGGGAGCTTTGGCTGTAATTTCCTCGCGGATGTTTTCTGGTACATCAGACTCAGATATGGGAGTAATATCAGATTGTGTTCCTAAAGCAGAGCCCTCGTTAAATAACGTTGTCTCGCTGGTCAGAGCTTCTTCGACAGGGTGTGACGAGTCTAGCGGTATGTCATCGTTCTCACGGTCGCTGTTCGGACTAGCGACATCCATTTCACTGTCGCCCCCAGCGCCAACACTGTAGTCTTCTTGAACCTCATGGCACAGTTTGACAGTCATCTCCTCAGGCGCGCCTGTCGAGCTGGCTGCAGATACCTTGGATTTTGCGCGAAAATCTTCCACGGCCAGGCGCCGCCGTTTGGTCGCATCTGATCCACTGACATAGGTGACTGCCTGAGATCCAGATCCTGGTGCATGCAATGCCGCCGACGAGCCGAAAATGAAACTGCTAAGCGCATTCCGCTGTGAACCGGGTGTGTCCGTTACAATACCTCGAGTAGCACCATGGTTTGGGACCTGGGAAATGGCTGGGAGAGAACTCAATCGAGTACTGTGTGATGGAATTTGCTCCTCATCATTGTCGTCAACATTTTCGTGAGAAATATTAGCAGCTTGCTGGATGGACGAGGCTGACCTTTGCGCAGGCATGGAATGACCGCTAGACTCAAAGAATTCCGATAGTCTTTCCTATTTTCAAAACTTACATCAGCGTCAAACGAAGTCAATAGATATACTGAAGTCTTACTCTTAGGCATTCCAATATTGTAGTTTCGTTATGTAGAAATACAGTACGCTTATCGGGCGTCACATTTACATCGACGGAGTCTAAATCTGCGTCAGCTTTCAGGATCAAACAGACAGTGCTGAACTCAAGCGTCTCACCAAATGGAACTTCAAAGTCAGCTACAACAAATGGATACTGAGTAATATTGAAAGTCCGGTAGCATTCATTAAAGACTTTTATTACAGACGGCAAATTACAGGGGCGATTATTCACATAGACCAGTTGTCTATCCGCCGCATTCCGTCCAAGCCCGGGACCCGGCTGAGATACAAAGCCAACGACTTTTATAGCAAATTCGTCAGGCACGATGTCGGGTAGATATATTGACGCTCTCCGAGGAATGGTTATTGCCAGCGATATTGGTAGCAAATCAATGCGCGCCTTGGTGCCAAATATGTTGATTATATTATCTCCGACCGAAGAATTTCCTTTGGTCGCAAACAATATTGTCTTCTTTCTATTCGCGGTTAGGACGGGCTATCGGACACGCAACGGGACAAGACATACCCACTTGAAAGAACATTTGACACCACGATTCTTACTCCGATTTTAATGACCCCATAAGCTTGCAAGAGAGATATGCACTTTGCGAATTCTCGCTTGGTGTTCTTGATAAGATCTATTCGTCGTACAGGCAGTTTTCCGTCGAAAAGCCTTGTGATTAGCACCGACGTCCCTTTCGTGCCGGCCACCTTTGATAAAGATGCGATGCGTCCGTGCATGTCGTACTCAAGCTTTGTCGCGCGCGGAGAGGTTGCAGCTGTGCACGTTGTGACCTGGACGGATGAACTAGCACCGCACAGAGAGCTGAGAGCTTCACCACGGAAACCATACGTAGCGACGGAGCCAAGATCTGAAAATGTGCGCAGCTTCGATGTGTGATGCTTGAGAGCTGTAGTGAATGTTAGAACAACATACGCCACCAGAGGTAGGCGGGATCGTACCTATGCCCTCGAAATTCTCCTGATCTATGCCATCGCCGTTGTCGACAACTTCAAAGGCCTCGACTCCGTAGTTCTTAAACTTGACTTCTATATGCATTGACGGTTAACGGTAAAGCTCGGAACAACACAGAAAAGAAGGAGCAGACCAATGTTTGTAGCATGAGCGTCGAGACTGTTCTCGACCAGCTCCTTGACGGCTGTAGGGAGGTCAATGACTACCTGCCCAGACGTGAGTCTGTGGACGGATGACTGGTCGATTTCTCGAATGGACATTGTCTCAGAGTCGGATCACGCTCGAACAATGGACTATGGTCCCAAGCGGATACGCAAATAGTTTTGTTACTGCACAAATAGTCTAACAAGTGCGGAAGCTTTAGCTAGATGTTGGCTTTATTGTTTCGAATTTGATAATACGCGTCTGAGAGGATCACCGCACAGACAACGCCGTGAGAGCAGGGGCGTGTAGTCGCGACATTGTGGGGACGTGTCGAGTCGACCGACAGAACCGCTTTCGGGTTAAACCGGAACAAGCGAGCTCCCGCCGCTCGATTTATGTGGCACGAGCGTGCAATGCGACAAAATTGTCGACAATCCCAGTCTCTCCATTAGGCCGCTCCACGAGGGCTCCCACGCGGTCGGCACAACGATCAGCATCGCTTTTTGGCTTTGACCTTGTCGCATGGGGTAATATTCTCGGCTTCTGCCTACTCGCTCATTGCAGGCGACAAGGGAAATTTGTGGAGCTGTTGCCTATAAAATTGCATCTACAGATATTATCATCACCCAGTCCCTCGACTAGCTCGGCTATCCTGCACGACTCGACTCAGGTACCGCGTGTGCTGTGTATGGGTGTCGGCGAGCGCGTCGACATCTCTCCTGACCCGCATAGTTGTTGCTTCATACCTCATCCTCTGTCCAACTAAGCCTCTACTTTCCCGCACCCCTTAGTTAAACATTTGTCGGCTCTGACCGCCAGATTTTCGCTTTGTACGATGGGCGGCTACTCCTTCCAGGTCGAAAATGTTCAGATATGTGTTATAATGTGAGTGTTCCATAATCTCCGCTTATTCGGCTTTCTGGCTGATTTTACTCGTTGCGTTCTGTAGGGTAGGGCTTCCCGCCAGAGGAAAATCCTTGATAGCTCAAAAGAGTATGTCTGACTTCTTCCTGCGGTTAACTGTGGCTGTATCTGTTTTTAACTAGGGAAGGGAGCTGATTTGTTCTACGCAGTTGTGCGATACCTCACATGGCTTTCAATTCGAGCAAAGTGCTTCAATGTTGGTAACTATCGTCGACTTGAGACAGCACACCCAACCGCAGAGTTCTTCGATGTCAATAATTCAGAAGGCGAACGCTTGCGCAAAATGGCCGCTGAGGCCGCCATTCGTGACATGTTCAGATGGTTCGACGAAGATCTAGGAGTTGTCGGTATCTTAGATGCTACAAACACTACAAAGAGCAGACGCAACTGGATCTTAGAACTGTGTCGAAAGCGCAATGTCGAGCCTATGTTTGTGGAGAGTTGGTGTGATGATGAGGACTTGATCATGCAGAATATCATGGATGTCAAGACGACCAGTCCTGACTATATCGGTCAAGATCCAGAGAAAGCGGCTCTGGACTTTCGCAACAGAATACGCAATTACGAAAAGGTCTACGAAACAATCTCGGAGCGGGATCTAACATATGTCAAACTCATCAATGTCGGCTCTCAAGTCATCATTAATCGCATTCAGTCCTACCTCGAATCTCGCATAGTGTACTATCTCATGAATTTGCATATCAAACCACGCTGTATCTGGCTGAGCCGGCATGGTGAATCTGCTTTCAATCTTACTGGCAAGATTGGAGGCGATTCAGACTTGTCAGCACGTGGACGCGAGTACGCTCGTCAACTTCCTCAGTTGGTCAAATTGTCCGTTGGTAATCGGCCATTAACTGTGTGGACATCAACTCTTAAGCGAACTCAGCAAACTGCTAAATATCTGCCGTACAGACAGTTGACGTGGAAGGCACTGGATGAGCTGGATGCCGGTCAGTGTGACGGCTTGACTTACGAGGAAATCGAGAACAGGTATCCAGAAGACTTTGCTGCCCGCGATGAGAATAAGTACGAGGTACGTTTTGACCCGAGCTGATGTTGTGGCCTCAGTGCCTAATACGTCGTAGTATCGTTATCCTGGAGGAGAATCATATCGAGATGTCGTCGTCAGACTTGAGCCAATCATTATGGAGCTCGAACGGCAGGAGAACATTATGATTGTGACTCACCAGGCTGTGCTGCGATGCATCTACGCATATTTCATGAATGTGCCCCAAGATCAGAGCCCGTGGATGGAGGTGCCCCTGCATACGCTTAGTATGTACGATCTTTCCATGAGCTAGTGAACAGAACTAACTGATCTTTTAGTAAAGCTCGAACCTAAAGCGTACGGTACTGAGGTAACGAGGTAGGAATTCTACTGGTTTCATGGCCTTCGAAATCTTTGACTGACGGCAGTGTTTAGAATTAAAGCAGATATTCCCGCCGTGAGCACGTACCGCGAAAAAGGCCAATCCGCGAAGATCAAAAGTAAATAGTAGCACAATGAGTCAGCATGCAGATTCCATCGACGATCACTAGTGTGAGGCAACGGTTATTCCGTTGTATATGTGCAATATTGCGAGGACCTAGTTGCCTTGACGATTTCTGTGATGCCATTTTGAGTATTGGTCTATGGATTTCGGAGTTTTATCAGTTAGGATACAATAAAATAGTATATGATTGGCTAGCGCGGCAATGTTGTTAGGGGGATACTTGTTACGTTGCATGCTTAGCAGATACGAAATATTCAGTTGCACCGCCACAACTGACTTCCCCGCACACGCCACATACGACGGGGACTCTGCGCCACGATGCATGTGACACGTGAGCCCATCTAAAGATGAACTTGTTCTGCTGCACGAAGCCCTGAGGTCAGCGGTTCGTCTGGTCTCTTGCGTCATGTGAAAGTTTGGCAACTGTAGCCCCCGGATCTTCGCCGCCAGACTGCTTCGACTATCCCGTCTTGACCAACCTCTCCATTTGCCTCCTCTCCCTAGTCTGCTATTATTTTACCGTCTGTGTCATTACTACTACCAGTGAATCTTGATATTTCAGGCGCATTGTGTTATGATTCCCAGTAGAGACACATGCAACAATGATCGGTATACTTACTTTTTACAATACTATGGGGGCGCTCATGCGTAAGCTGACAGCCTGTTACAGACCACATATTAGGGAGGCCCTCTCAGAGCATCAAAAAAGTGCAGGTTCTTGTTGTAGCCTGCTTTTGGGTCGCATATATCGTCCGCGGCCCGCGCCACGGCCCTCCAATCATCTGGGCTATCAGCAAGTTCCTTAGCAAGCATGCCACGGCCTGGCAGATCCATGTTCTTACGATGACTGGACTGTACGTGCTTAAGAACATTGACAAGTTGCTGAATCTACAGTCTCCGGAACCCTTGGCGGATCTTGTATGGCTAACAGTCCGTACGTGTTTGAAATGACCACGCTCTACTAACCTGACGATAGTATAGCAGACCTTTTTTCAGGGCTTCGTGGTTCCTCACTGCTTTAGATGCTGGCTTTTGGACAGCAATGCCCGTCAAGCCAAAGGCATTCAGAGATATTGCTAGCATTCTATTCAGCGTTTATTACTTGATCTTTGCCGACCAAGCGGATGAGAAGGTGTGCCCGCATTCAGTATTCCTTGATGTATTCCTTGATAAGCTCTAATCCTCCGCCAGGTTCGAAAAGTACGCGCTACCATCACTGCTGAGCATCTAAGAATTTCGTGGGAAAAGTCAACGTCACCATACTTGAGGCTCGCAAAGATCTTCACGTGCCCTCGCATTCAAATCTTGAAGGCTTTTGAAATTCCCAGGCCACCGAATAGTCCGTACAGATCGCGAATGAAAGCATACTTATACTACGACGGTCCACGCCATACGTTCAAGCATCACACCAAGGTCTTGTTGGATTTTCCCGGTGGTGGCTTTGTTAGTCAGTCTCCAAGGCATCACGACGACGCACTGTGTGCATGGGCTAAGAAATTGAAAGTCCCAGTTATTAGCCTCAATTACGGGTATGCCGGCCGCAGTATAGCGTCTTGCCAACAGCTAACCGTTTTGGTATAGGAAAGCGCCGGAGCACCCATATCCATATAGTCTGGATGAGTGCTACGATGCATATATCGAGATAGTTAGAACAAAGGGCCGTTGTATTGGGCTCTCAGGCACCGTTGACCCACAACTTGTTCTAGTTGGCGATTCCGCGTAGGTTCAAATTACTTAAAGTCCTGATCGAATTCTAAACTGACTGGCTGAAAGTGGTGGCAATTTTGTTGCTGGAGTGATGCTGAAATTGCTTACCACTATCCCCCAGCCTCGGCTACCAATTTCGCTTCTAATGATCTACCCGGCTCTGGATCTCAACTTCAAGTATGTTGTTATGGTGGCCATGGGGTGCGCGCAATCCTTCTAATAATCTGCAATTAGTTCGTGGATGTCAGATGAACAAATTCGATTGTTGAGACAAGAAAGTGTCAAGGAGCTGAATAGTCCAGGGCTCATGAAGCGAAAAGAAAGCATATATCAAGGACTTAGCGGTAAACTACATGTCGAGGACGAGGACATGAGGGACATTGATGAGTTCAGTCTACCAAGTAGCCTTGACGCCGCCGATCCGCTTACCCGTGCCGGCACTGCGTCCAGCCTTCGTGAGCAAGGCCGAAGAACGCAAGCTGAGCTCGCGCGGGAGAAGAAAATCAAGATCGGAACGTCTCTAGCCATGACATCTCGTGTGTCCTATTTCGGCGACAAGATTATTACGCCTGAGATGTTACGCGCTATGATTATTTTGTACATCGGACCACACAGTCGTCCGGATTTCACTACAGACTATCTTCTCTCACCGGTAAACGCACCATCTGAACTTCTGGCGAAGTTTCCAAAAGTGTACATGATTTGTGGCGAAGTTGATCCATTGGTTGACGACACTGTGATTTTTGCAGGACGACTTCGGGAAGCAAAGCGCAGTGCGATGCTAAGATATGAAGCACTCGCAATGTCCAAGCCTCCATCTATTCAAAGCGAAAGCGAGTTTGTGGATGTCATGCTGATTAGAGGGATTTCTCATGGATTTATGCAATTACCATTTTTACTGCCTGAAGCAAAAGCTGGGATCGCTCGCTGTGCAGCTTGGATTCAAGAGGCCTTTGCTTTGCATGAGCCACGGTATCGTACTGCGCCTGTACATCCATCGAGTGCTGCAGCCAGCCCACATCTCGCGCTTCAGACGCAGTCCAACAAACTCGCGACCTTGTCATCAGTATCGCTTGGGTCACCAACGAAAAAGAGAGGCTTACTTGCTCGAGTACTCCGTGGCCTGTTAGCACGCTCAGGATTAGGTTGGATAGCTCCGCTTTCGTCCGGTGCGATTGTAGATGATGAATACGATGACGACGACAATTTTTATTACGAATATGAAGACGATGAGGATGACTTTCTTGATTCTGACCAGGAACAAAGCAGACCACATTTTTCCGACAAGTGCGCGACAGAGTCCTTTCCTCAAAGTCGCCGACAAGCTGATGCGGAATCAGCAAATGAAGCTCCGATCGAGATTTCTATTCCCGCGAGGAAACTGCTTACCAACGCGACTCCGCTTTCTGAGTCCTCATCATCGAGTGGTCTCTTTACGTCAGTCTCGCCACTGTCGTCAAATGATAGTATTGATAGTACAGCGCAAAACGCCATTGAGTCTAAGTCTTCACTACTTGTTGGTGGCGCTCGAGATGGATATGCATTACAACCCTATTCCGGAAACTCGAAATCCAGCCAAACATCGTCTCGCGGGCATAAACCTAGAAGAAAGGTAATTAGACATCGATCTTGGGATCAGAATCACCTTGTTTTGGAGGGAGAGTTGATGGATAGACGGAGAAACAATTTAGTGAGATCTCTGGCGGCCTTGGAGCAAGATGGTGTACAAAACCCACCAAGTCCGGAACTTGCCAAGGTTAGTGCTAATCAGCCTCAGAACAGCGAGCAGTGACGAAATTTTACTAGTTGGCAAGTCATAGGACGTTGTGTCTGTCGAGTAGGGAGAATACGCCATATAGCTTGTTGTGCCGATTTGTTGTATTCTGACTTGCCGGTCGCCACAAGTCCTTATAATTCCCATTGGGAACAGCTAGTAACTAATCACTGTAAATATAGAACTCAAAGCGATTGTCCGATTAATGCTAGCACATCATGTCAATGCTCAATTACCAACTGAACCATAACCGGCAGTCTAAGACTACGATTTGCTAGAGGGGCAAAACTCTAGATCACTTTTGAACTGTGCAATTCATGTTAAAATAAAACACAAACACAAACCGGTATATTGAAGATCCTATTATACAAACAAAACACGATAGCCCCTAGCTTAACCATCGAAACCATAAAATCAAAGCCATAATAACACAATGACACTAAAATAAATCGTCAAGACCCGAGCCAAGATCTATGAACGCTCACCACGGAGACGACGAGCAAGTTGGATATCCTTCGCCTGGATAGTAACACGCTTGGCATGAATCGCACAAAGGTTGGTGTCTTCGAAGAGCGAGACAAGATAGGCCTCGACCGACTCCTGGAGCGCACCAATTGCGGAAGACTGGAAACGAAGGTCAGTCTTAAAGTCTTGGGCAATCTCACGGACGAGACGCTGGAAAGGAAGCTTTCGGATCAACAGCTCAGTCGACTTCTGGTAACGACGGATCTCACGAAGAGCAACAGTACCGGGTTTGTATCTGTGGGGCTTCTTAACGCCACCAGTGGAAGGCGCGGACTTTCTGGCAGCCTTCGACGCGAGCTGCTTACGAGGGGCTGGACACGTGTCAGCGCACCCGCAAACAATGTACAATAAATATAGTAAAACATATTAACATACCCTTGCCTCCAGTAGACTTACGGGCGGTCTGCTTAGTGCGAGCCATTGCAAATTTTGTGGTAGTACTGTTAAGGTTGGGACGAGGCAAACTGGTGGAAATGAATATAGCAAGAGCAGGAGGAGAGAGACAGGCGACGTGGGCGGGGGCAGCTTTATAGGAAAATGATGGGGAGTGATGCGCTGAGGGCGAACCCTAGCCCGAGGCAGCTAATGCGGAATTGTGGATGTGCGGTCCGACGTGGGCGGCAGGCGCAAAATCAAAAAATGTGGTGCGCAAATCGTGGAAATTGCGGTCTGTTTTTTGGGAGTTTTGCAAAGTGGGCGCGGTGGTGTGCAGACGTGGGTGCGAGTGTTGTGTGGCTCGGTCTGCTCAGGTTTGTGCCACGCTTGCAATGTCCCGCGTTTGATGAAACTCCCCTAGCCCTCGCCCGTCCAGCCCTTTTATATCCGCGCTTGTCCCCGACACTTCCGGGTTGTCGTCAGTCCAACTTTCATCTCTACTCTACTTACTCTTACAGTCTTCGAGCAACATGTCTGGACGTGGTAAAGGTGGCAAGGGTCTTGGCAAGGGGTATGTGGTTTATATAATTTGTTGCGTCCTGATACTGACTGTTCTGCAGTGGTGCTAAGCGTCATCGTAAGATTCTTCGCGATAACATTCAGGGCATCACTAAGCCTGCTATTCGTCGTCTTGCCCGTCGTGGTGGTGTCAAACGTATTTCTGCTTTGGTATGCTGTGCTGAATTGTCGCTGACGCGTGCTTGACTAATTGCTGTGCTAGATCTATGAGGAAACTCGCGGGGTCTTGAAGTCGTTCCTTGAGAGTGTCATCCGCGATGCCGTTACCTATACTGAGCACGCTAAGCGCAAGACCGTTACTTCGCTCGATGTTGTTTATGCTTTGAAGCGCCAGGGGCGCACTCTCTACGGTTTCGGTGGTTAAATTTTATTGGGTTTGATATCATGTTCATGTACAATAGATCTTTGCAGTTATGATTCGGGTTAATGTATATTATTATCGAATATATTAGGAGTAACTTGTGTCTCGATTGCTGGAGTAGGGCGTAGCAGGAACTCGCTTACTACAAAGTAATATGGGAGCAGCGAACCATATGCACAATCAATCGGCCCACTTATAGACATGGGTTGTCATGTGCGATCTACTCAGATATATAGTATGGTCAAAAGTTTATTGTTGTGGTCGTGTCTGGCTTTTTCGGGCACTAATAACAATATATTAAGTGCATGGTGTATCAATAGTTGTCGTGTCAAACGCGAACGAGGCGGTCGTGTGAGGGCAAGGACGTGGTGCGTGCCGGTGATAACGCGCAGGTACTGGACGAATATGGTTGCAAGTGCCGTGGAGGTATGAAACTGCGAGACCAAGTGGCAGTGCGTCATCAGCAGCGTCATCGCGCTCCGACAATATGCCCTGAACCTGAGCCAGCATCCGGATTTGCGCCATGGTATCAGTCGCTTGCCCTTAGCGTACGGGGCACCGCCGACTGATTTCTACAGATTGCCAGAAGGAAGGACATCGGCCGAAAGCCGCGGACAAGGTACCTAGCTAGACTAGTACTCACGAGCTCGGGTTTAGCTTGCAGACGTTTGTAAGCAGAGGGATTGAATGGGTTCCATCGGCGTGACCCTGTCGCAGGCGAGCCCTAACCGCGCGACCTGGCACGTGCGCTTACGAGGCGCGGTGTTATTAATAAAAGTAGCGTGGTGCGCTGCCGTGCCCAACCGACCTTCTCCACTTGCAATACTGCTGACCGCGGTCTGTATCTTTGCACTCTACATCCTCCCAACTTCCTCATCACATCACATCACATCACGACTGGTCGTTTATTGGGATTTAATCGTCCGTCTCTTGTTGGTTGTACGTTCTAGCCTATTTCTCTACGATTTAGCTGCGGGCTCCGCATACTATCAACGTTCTGCCCATTCAACTCGCCATTTGATCGCCTTGCAGCCCTCAGATCGACCCCGTTCTCCCTCTTCTGTTCGCTTCGAGCGCACCTTGTCGCCTCCCCCAATGGCTGACTTTCTCTTGTACGATACGCCGAATATGCATCGGCCTTCGACGTCCATCCACTTCCCGCAAGCGGGGAGTGGCTATTCGGCCGATTTCGACAACGCATTTTTCATTCAGTCCTCCAATCCATACAACAGTTCGACCACTACCAACATTTCGCCTGCTATTCGTCGACGGGAATCGACGTCCCTTCCAACGTCGCTTTCGTCTACTCCGACGCAGCCGTCTTTTTTTGCGACTTATTACGCAAACAACCGTGCCGATCCCAGCGCTGGCGCTCAGGATTCCATAGACGACGCCATGACTGTTCCTGGTCTTTCGCCATCCCCTGGGGTCACCAGGTCTGGGAGTGATGAATTTGGCAGCAACAGCTCGGGTATCGGTTCTGGTATGTTTTTGCGAAATCCATTTGCCAATGGGGACGATATTACGCCTCCTTCTGGCAGGATGGATTGTGCCGATGACGAAAGTAAGCAGTATTCGCTAGGCAGGCGTATGTCTGAAGGTGAACAACATTTTGATAGCTCCGACGATGAAGTTGCTTTTGAACGTTTCAGCCGCGAATACTTACGATTGCCAACAGATCCGTCATCTGAGTACGCACATCCATCGAATTTTAAGAATCCGAAACTCGAGCGCACCATTTCCGATGTCCTAGAGGATGAGCTTTATTCACCCAATATGTCCCCTGTCCAGTCTACTGCGAGCGATGATTTCCTTTTCGATTTTGCAGACACATTCCCACATAGCTGGACTGCTAAGTCATTGCCTGTAACTAGGACAGCATCGCCTAGCTCATTCAGAGAAAAGTCGCCCTTTAGAAAGTCGTCCCCCTATTACCCTGGCCCACCACCTGACAGTCCGTTGATGCATTCCCAGTCTCATTATAACTTGTTTCCATTGCCTACGTACGACAATGGGCTTGTTGGCAATCAGCAGAAATTTCAACGGGTGCAACAGGCATCGGACAACTTGAGGGCAATGAGTTCATCTCCACAGCCTTTACCAACGCAAACTAAGTTTGTTCCGGTTCAACAGAAGTCGCTACAGCAACAATTGCAGCAGCTGCAGTTGCACAAGCAACAGCAACAGCAAAGTCAACAGCGCTTGCAGCAGCAGCAGCAGCAGCAGCAGCAGCAAAAGCAACAGATACAATCCTTACCATTAAGTCGGCAGCCGCAGCTCATGGAACAGACAAGCACCAAGACTATATCTCCGAAGGAAGCCCTTTTGGATTATGTTGAGGGTGAAGAATCTATTTCAGATCCAGAGGCGTCTCAAGTTGGAGCTTCTCGGCTGTTCGCACCTACGCCGAGCTCTTCATCAAGTAGTAGCATGAACGCGAAACTTGAGGATCCTTCCGATATGGAATCTGGTGATGACTTCGCAGATTTCGAATTGTTTGCTCGACCGACGTCTTATCCGCGGTGTCAAGCTCAGTATGAACATCTAAATGAAGATTTAGGTACTCCAACACAATCTTCGGTGGTATCTTCGCCGGGTGGCTCCGACTATGAGGATTCTTCGACATCCAATGCTGCATCTACTGCATCCTCGATTGCCTCAAAACATATTGGAGTGTCAATGGATCGGGGTCTTAACATATCTTCGCCCGCTGCCAGGACACCAGAAGGATCTGACGAACCGGCGATTTTCGTCTGTCCCGAGTGCGGCAAGCGGTTTTCAAAAGCTCATAACTTGCAGCTACATCTGCGTACGCATAGTTTGACACCGCCTCGGAAGAAAGTTCCCTTGTCAGCACAGACAGGTCCCCACAGATGTACGTGGATTAATCCTGCGACAGGAAAAATATGCAACAAGGTGTTCTCGCGTCCATACGATCTCATCCGTCATCAAGAGACTATTCACGCGTCTAATAGAAAGACATTTAAATGCGAGCTATGTGGCGACGACACGAAGACATTTTCACGTCAGGATGCTCTTGCTAGGCATATTAGAGTGAGTTGTAGAGTGATATTGAAGCATAAATGAGAAGAGTACTGACTTATTTATTAGGTCAAACATGAAAAAGGGAAGTAGCAAGTGAAGGGATGTTCTTTGGAGTAAGTTGGACCGCATTTGGGCGTATTGGTTGGTTACTTATATAGGAAGATGAATACAACGTTGCTAGAAGAATTATGTAAAACAGGATGTTTGCAATAAGCTATTCGGATATCGTTCGCTAAGTGTATATTTGATTTGTGTGGATCTAACTGTTTGGTTGATGGCGCATTAAGGCTGATTGGTCGTTTAACGTATGGACGGTGTTTGGAGTGAATGTGTTATCCATTTATGTGCTGTGTAACCTGCAGTTGTTAGCGGGATTCTAGTTAACTATGATTTTATTTGTTGATTTGTATTATAGTCTATTCCTAATATTATCTGTGTAAAACAGGGCGTTGGTAATTAATTCTTTCATGGAAGTGTGAGCATACACAGATATCAATCATTGCTTGTAGACAGTAACCGGAAATTATCCTATCTTTAAGCTGTCCTTGGCGCACCATCTAAAGACCTAAAAAGCTGGCACTCAACTCAACTGTTATGCCTTGGAACACAACATAACCATCATGGCTGTTGTTGCAGTTTCGATTCAAGAATACACCGTAGCCTGCCTATGAGCCATTGCCATCGCCTTATCAGGAGATTAGATTAAATTGTACAGCTTGAAATTTAAATCCGGAGTGTGTCGCATGCCGTTATGACTCCCCTGCATTCCTAAGCAATCGGTGGACTGTGAAGCGAGTGAACACTATAGATTGAGTGTTAGCTGTTCAGCTCCTGGTCAATTGATTGTCTGTATAACTCCATACATTTTAAAACAAATTGGCGTCCTAGTAATCGTCCGAGGACAGGAAATACCAGCGTGGTCAATATAACCTGAAGTTCCCGAATAGATTCATCCCACTCTGCCTGTGCATCTGACTTATCGTCAGTTGACAAGTCAATGATACTGCCGCCATCATTCCAATCTTGGTCTTCGTCCACCATGTCTGTCTATGCGTGTTTAAGCGCTAAGGAGCAGCTACTCTGCAGGTAGGGCTCCTATATGAACGTCAATCTGTCTTCGCGAGGTGTCCTAGGATTGACAATAATGTATCAGCATCAGCCGCAGATCGTGCGAGCTTTTTCGCACCAGGCGGTACTAACACCTCGATTTATGTCAATCTGTGATGTAAAGTGTATCTGCTTCGTGTCGATTTCGCGCTCGTCGGCTGAAGACTATTGCGCCTTTCCCAGACAGCATACGACATTCTCACGGCTTTTGGATCGACCGTCCGCGCTTGTAGCATTCTGGAAAGGCTGGTTATCAAAATTGTCATTAGTGGATGTTGTTAATTGTACCTGTGTTCCGCTCTCTCAACAATTGATTTGAAATACTGTGGGCCATTAGGTTCGTCGACCATGTCTTCGCCTGGTCTACATCCCGGAAAGCCAAATCCGTTGCATCAAGCACTGAGCACGGTGTACTGGGATAATTTGAGACTCTTAGTGTGTTGTCAATTAGTAGACTTTGCTAGAGAGCCACTTGGCCTAAAGCTAACGGCAATTAGGCATATGCTTCCGGCAATAACTTGGTGGTACTATCGCAACCAGGAGTGTTGAGACAGACGATATACTTAGACCGAGATGGTGGTGCATTGGATATTGAAGAAAGCACAGGGCGGGTATGGACTATCGTCTTGTATTTCCTACCAGATTAAACATGTCTTACAACATGTCTCGTTAGATAGCCATCGTGTCCGGACCAAAAGTGTTAATTTATGTCCCCTCAGGGGAGCGGGGATCTCTGCTACGTGTAAGATGACAGTCGAGCTTGTGGAGTCTAGCTCTAATTGGTGGAACATAGTGGACACTAGAATGGACCATTCATCTGGACCTCGACGACGGAGTCCCAACTGGCGTAAATTGGGGAACTGAGGAAGAAATTTTCATATCGGGAAGAACGATATCTCTTTGGGGTATTTTCAAAGATGGTCCACATCGATTGTGGAAGAAACAGTGAGTAATAAACTGGTTCGCATTCTGAAGATAGGCTTTGTCATTAACATAGCAACCGTTTAGGCTTGCGGTGCCCGCCATGTTATCCGCATTTTCGTTCGACGCATATTTGGCCGCAACGGTAGGAAAAAATGATAGATTAGTTAAGGTTTGGCGTCGGTTCTCCTATGATACGTCAAATGTGGATTTCGACTTTTCATATTTGGCACATCCGCGAGCCGTGACCGGATTAAGATGGCGGCGCCCATTTAGTCGAGCGCAGTAAGCCTTAAGTACCGTAGTGATGTTGGAGTACTAACTAACACGCTAAAGGTCTATGGAGAATATTTTGTACACAGTATGCGCTGATGGAATATTACGGATATGGGCACCCACCGACAGCGTCGAGTCGTCATATATGCAAATGTGGGCCTCATTGGACCTATTTGATGTTCTTCCGCGATCATCACCAAAAGACATCCGGTATACGTTCATTATTGACAACAAGGACTTCACTCGAGCTGCGGAGTCTGCCGTCAGAAATGCTAAAGATACGGATGCTTCGAATGAGAAGATGCAGAAACTGATTGAGATTGCAAGCAAGAATCCTGATGTATGTGTAGTCTTTGACCAGAAAGGTCGCATGGCTGCTTTGGGTATTGAGAATATTGGATCGCGTATCCGAAAAGCGTTCAGCATTTTCGATATTTTTTATGAAGATACACCAGTGAAAACATTTCCTCGACACTGCGAGCACTTGTCATTTTTGGGTTACGGCGCCAGCACTCCTGAGGAGCCTGATTTTGTACTGCTTATTCACGATTTCAATGGGACAATCCGGCATTATGATTCTAGGTTTTCGGACCTGTTGTATGCCGGAACAGAACAGAACAGGTTAACACTTAGACACGTCTGGACCGGTCATTATAAGTCAGTCCAGAGTTTGACTAGGACGGCAGATGGGAAAGCGTTACTATCGTCGAGTAACCATGCGGAAAATATTGTTTGGGTACCACGACCGAAATTTGGTACTGTTATGCTTGATCCAGTCAGTATTATAATGGCTCCTGATAAAGTACAAAGGTCAGTGATACTAGAGGGAGGAAATTTTATTGTCACGATGCAAAGTCAGGATTTAGTGCTATGGGATTGCAGGATGCCAAAAGCAAAAAGAATTGCATACAGCGCGTTATCATCGTTGGGGCGTAAAACAATTTTGAATTTGCTTCTGCTACCCGAGGCTAATGCCACGGAAGGGATTTTACATGTTGTGGCAATCTTCAGTGATCAGCATGGTGTTGTCTGGGAAGTTCACTTGCCGCCAGATTATCGTAGCTCGGCGAATTCCGGAATTTATATTAACGGAGTAGTTACCATCGGTGCCGCAAATGGTTACTCCAATGGAGGAGAAGTAGGACACGGTGGAGTACTTCGGAAGTTGGGTACCTTTCAGTTCCCTGTTCCCACAGGCGACGATTTAGTGCATGTATTATCAGTTGACCCAGTTGGATGGAATGCCAAACTAACTGGGTCGATTGACACATATACCCGTGACGTGGTAAATAGCATATCGAGCGAAGGCATGGTTCGATCGTGGACTGCACGGCTGGCTCCAGGTGATACAGCTGTTCAATGGTTACAAACTGCGAAAGTTGGCACTGGTATTAAGGCTCTAAGTCTAGCCAAAGGGAGCTCGTTCAAGAAGATTGCTATAGTGGAGGCTGCCTCCACTAGGTTAACAATTTGGGATATTGGCGAAGAGCATCTTGAGTATGAAGAAGATTTTAACAGCACTGATTCAATTAAAGATTTGGATTGGACGACGACTCCTGATTCTCAGAGCATATTGGCTGTAGGATTTGTCAATAGGGTCTTGCTTTACTGCCAATTGCGATTCGATTATACCAAAGAACTGCCTGCATGGGCATCCTTCAGAGAGATAAATATTCGACCGTAAGGGCTTCATTGAAGTAGTATTGTCTTCGGACGTATTAATTGATTACTAGATACACTCCACGCGTTATTGGTGATTCAATCTGGCTGGACGATGGTACGCTGGTTATCGGTTCCGGAAACCAACTGTTCACGCATGACAAAAAGATCGATACTCATGGAGCTATTAAGGCACTGCATCTCACTTCCCATAAGCTGCCTTTGCAAAACATCTTTGACATTGTTTCGGTCTTGAACGGTCCGTTACCAGTATACCACCCTCAGTTTGTGGCACAGTCTATTTTTGTCGGGAAGACCGATCCTATTCGGAAGATATTTGTTCAGCTTCTTAAAGCCTTGAAATTCAGTGTGCCTTCGGACTCTAATATTGCGGATATTGACAGTTCTCTCGGAATGGATATTGCAGACTTTATTGAAAAGCCGGCGACTAGCAATGTATGTTGGTTTTATATTACTGAGGAAATAGTGACGCTAATAAGCTAGGCTCCCTTGTACTCAGCGCAGTCTCGATCTCAGAAGTATTCTCAGCTATTTTCCAGTCAATTCTCCGATGAGGAAGACTACTCTACATTTAATGAAAAAGTTGCCGCTAATCTGAATGATTATTTAACTAAGGTATCACTTCCTTATCTTACGAGTCATCAACAAATTAGCTTGGCAGCTATGATTGAAGGAATGGGTCAAGTTGAGGAACATCGTCGATCTTTGGACGAGAATGGAGTGCGATACCTACTCTCATTTCGCTTGTTTGTGCTTCATCGTGAGTCGATGTTGCAAATGCCATATCGTGATCATAACTGGGCATTCCATTCGGAATCCCAGGAAATTCTTGTGGATCTGGTTTCGAAATCATTCAATGGAAGAATGACGTGGCAACAAGCAAGAGAATGCGGCATCTTTATGTGGCTGAAAGGCCAAAGTGCTCTTCGGCAACAGTTCGAGACATTGGCAAGAATAATATACACGAGTGCTGAGCCTAGAAGTCCAGTCGACTGTTCGCTCTATTATCTTGCACTGAAAAAAAAACAAGTTCTGTTGGGATTGTGGCGAATGGCCACTTGGCACAAGGAACAACGAATCATGTTGAAATTTCTGGCAAACAATTTTGCGGAGCCGCGTTGGAAGACTGCCGCTCTCAAGAATGCATATGTGCTTTTAAGTAAACAGCGTTATGAGTATGCTGCGGCGTTCTTTTTGCTTGGTGATAGTTTACGTGATGCAGTTAATGTATGTGTGCGGAACCTGCATGATATACAGCTTGCCATCGCCATTACTCGTGTTTATGAAGGGCGTGATGATGGTCCCGTGTTCATCGAGCTGTTGAGAAAGGAGATTCTACCGATGGCTTACCGTACCGGCGATAGATGGCTGGCCAGCTGGGCATTTTGGAATTTAAAGCGGAAAGATTTGGCGCTGAAATGCATTTTCTCCTCATTTAGAGACGAAATTGAGATTGATGAATCGGAGCCAGAGGACCTAGAGAGCAAGATGTTCTTGGTTGAAGATCCAGTGCTGGTGGTACTATATCAACAAATTAGGGAATCTTTAAGAAAGAACATTCATGAAAAGATAGGAATAACAGCGACGGTAGAAACCCAGTTTGTTCTTCATATTGCAAAGTTGTATGATAGAATGGGTTGTGACATTTTGGCTCTTGATTTGACGAAGAATTGGAAATTTGTGGATAAAGTTGGAGCTGAAGCTTATGCATCAAAGAGTGTTTTAGATATGTGGGGTTAAGTATTGTGCATTAAAAATATATTATCTGTTGTGCAAATTTGTGAGTGCTTTATCGCTCGCTTTCGAGACTTCGGTCTGCAGACGTAAGGTCCGCGAACTGAGCCCTTCTCAGAAACTCATCTTCGGTGATGCCCCTGACTGGCCATGTGACCTTGGCACAGATAGGCGACATGACGACGGAGAGATGGAATGGAACGATAAGGAAGACGTCGCGTTATTCCGAACTGCAGTGGGTATCAATGGACACAACATGGAAATCGATCTTTACTATTAACTTACGCATTATTCGTAATTATTCGTATTATTCGTAGATCCCAAATAGTACTAACATCTACAGTTTTATACATATCTCGCAGCAACATCTCACGCCTCATAGTGTGCCCGCTCAATGAGTTTCTCCGTAAGCCTAGCAAATCGCGTCCCTGTTAAACAATCTTTCTACTGACACCCCAGCGGCTTAAATAATCTCTGGCGGCAACTGCCATTCTCGGATATTCATCGTTATGTGTCTCCCACCAAGTGAGTAGTGAGTTTTTTTCCTTTGTCACCGACTCTTCCATTTCCAAAGTAGCGGTCGATGTCAGATAGTTGTTGTTTTTTGGGTTGTAACTTATGTAGTACTCGACATTCTATACTCATACGGGGGTTACGTTACCTTCACGGGGCGCGAACGACTACTTTGCCACTAAAGGATACCGCTCTTTTTCGGGTTGTAACTTATGACCTTGTTGCTCATACCCCGGTTACGCTAACTTCACGCGGTGCGAACGACTGCTCTGCGAACTAAAGGATACCGCTCACGTACATTGCGGCACAAATAATGACTGTTGTGCAGTGGCGATTGGGAGTGCATGTATTGCATACATTACACGCCGTATATAGGCATTTTTTCTGCACCTGAGAACCGAAAAAATGAGTACAAGCAACTTGTGTCAGTGAAAACTCGGCCGTAGTCGACGATGCAACTACCACGTAAGGTCACAAGACCGTCAACGTTCCCTCAATTTTCAACACACCCTCTTCCACTGGACAGCTGTTACCCGTTAGTAAGTTCCCAGGCAGCTCTGAGAGACTAATTTAGCATATAATATCAAAAATAACCAACTCAATACGTCACTATAATAACTCAATGTAATAGCTCAAGATAGATATGTACTGATAGGGGTGGACACGAATGACGAATATATACGCAATTAGAACACCAATATTTTGCTTACTGCGCGTGCGCCTCATGCGCCGCGACGCGTATTCCGCAGGGCACGCACCAGGCGTATCCTGCATCGCTCAGCCTAGGCTCTGCAGGTCAAATTGGACGCCTCAGTCATGATTTAGGGCCTGATTCTTTTTTTAACGGCCCTCCCTTTTACTTTTTCAAATGGGAGATCCATTTAGGGTCAGGGTTTCCCTCCTTTTAAATGGGAGCTCCATTTAAGAAAGGGGGGGGGGAGCCATTTTTTCCTTCTAATGGAGGTCCCATTTTAGCTCCATTTAAATTTTGGAGCTCCCATTTGAATCTAGAAGTGATCCATGTCAGTCACGAAAATTACGCGTTAGAAGACAAATAAATTTGTGAGAGCCTACAAAGCGCGTAGCTAGACGCGGCGACGCCATTTTCTCCCTCTGATTTCTCTTTCGTATCAATATTTGATATTTTGAAATGGCCCGTACTAATAAGAGAAGCCGCCCTGAGGTTATATCGACTTCACAGTTTATAGAGCCTCGTGAAGAAGATACAATTACTGTCTCTTCCCCTCCCCGGCCACTGCCGCTAGAAGAGCAAAGCTCCTAGACAATCTTTAAACCAGGGATAAAATCGAGGGTAGAGATTCGAGATGCCAGGGGAGTATTAAGGTCAGGGAGTTTGACAAAGGCGGGGTAAAGAATTAGCAGCGATCCAGAACTTTATGAAATGATCTACTAGCAATTATTTAAGGTCTGGTTTCAAATCCATTATAGGTAGCTTACTCGCTGACTACCCTGTTTCCAACAAAGTAGCGTTCCATAGTATCTCTTTGTGAAGCTGGCCGGGAGACGATATGTAGAAAGATTGCTAGTTTCAGCTCCACGGAAACATACATCGAGGCTCTCAACTGGGTATGGTTTACAAGCCAGTTTTTTAGGAAAAAAAGGTATCTCGAGACATCCTTAAGGCACCCTTAATGCGTTCAGGATGGCCACAGTTAAGTAGCTGGTCCAGGTACTCTTGCCCCGCGTTCTTATTCAAATCCCGCCTCCGCTGTGGCCCTTTGTTTAACCCCCCGTTTCCCCCCTCCCTTTGTAAGGACTCCATTATACTCGTAAGGAAGAGGTCGTCGATTAAATCGTCTTCGATATCGATCTCCTCTCCTGTTGGGAGCGCATTGTAGAGGCGTGCTTCTATGTAGAGTGGTCAGAAAGGTGGTGTTTCGGTAGGGTGCGTTAGCGTAAATGCAGTTGAAAAAGACGTCAGACCTCCATTAACTTTTTATGGGAAAAGGGTGACCTCCATTTCAACTCCATTTACGCTAGTAAAATAGGAGCTCCATGCGCTACTGATTCTTTTTTGGGTATGATGGGAGTCCCATTAGAAGGGGCGACTCTTTTTTTTTTGGCACTTAAATGGGAGGACCATTAAAATAAAGAATCAGGCCCTTAAAGTTGTAATAATTAACTAACGTGATCGGCAATCAAGCGGATCACTAAAAGACCATTCGTTCTATTTTTCTAAATAGCAATCCCACAGCGAAGATATATAACATAATGGCAAATAAAACTTGTTCTTTATCCAGTTTAAGTTATGTCCAACCTCTTTACAACGCCCGCCCACATCGCCTGGTTTTACTCCTTGCATCTGGAACGGATCCCTGGTACTCTTGCTCGACCACTTTTTATCTGCTCCGGTCAAAATAGTATTAAAGGTAATAAATGATCTAGGAGCTTCGCGATTTCTTCTTTTGGCGTTGTACAGTGCCTTGCAGTTGTATAACTTGGTCATTTTAAATCACGGCCTGATAGATTGCTAATTCCCCGCACTTCTTCATCTGATCAACTGCTACATTCGTTGGACTGGGCGGGCTCACAGTGCGACGTCCTTAATTTTTTTTGCCTGACGTTGTAATTGGACTACAGTCTTCGGCATCTCAGGCACCCAAAGCTCTTGCGATCCTTGGTGCTGACTACTCTGCGAGATCGAACCATTTTGTGTAATTTCGGGATCCTCGCTTTTTGTGCGTTGACGGTCATATCTTCGGGAGTATTCTGACTTCAACTCAGGATGCCTACTGATAAAATTCCGTACTCATATCTCTCCGACTTTAATGGGCTCTCGGGAAGTTGATTCGGCACGCATGGTAAGAAGTAAATCGGCCATTTTTCGCACCTCCGCAACTCTAGGAGGAAGTCCTCGCTTATCCATTCCAACTATCTATTCTAGAAGCAGTTCCTCTTCTATTTGAGTGTAGTTTTCGCCTCGTTGGGATAGAATCCTGTCGTGATATACGACCATTTAAAGGTGGCTGGAGCGTAGGGCACGGAACATCGCACAAACGCCCCGCGCTTCTAAGGCTTGAAATTTCGCTTTTTTTATGGGCCCAAATTGCTAAGAGAATTCGTCCTTCCTTACTTGGGTCGTTTTGGGCCATAGGTAGTACGTTATAAAAAGTTGAAATTCAAGACGCGTAAATACATAAAGAGGTGATCCGCTCGCTTGCCTGATCCCCTTGATTGCCGATCACGTTAGTGTGTAGAAAAACTGCGATATACGAATATCATTTGCGTCAATTGACATTTTATTCGTTACGAATTAAAGTTCATGCTGCGAATTCGTATAAAATGTCAACTACAATCGAATAGAGAAAATTTTGTTCGGTGTCCACCCCTACATGTACATTTCTTTGTGTAATTGTGTTCTTTTGCGTTCCTTTCTATTGTTTTTGTGCCTAAACCATGGTCCCTTTGTTTGAAACATGATAGTAAGCCACCTAAATGCTCTGATTCTTATGCTGGAAGTCCTAATAGTCCGCCTTGTGGCTTTGTTAGGACCTCAGCAACCATGGCGTCAGTGGGTTTGTATGCTATGTGGACGTACACACCTTCGAGGACCTTTTTTCTCGCAAGAAGAATTATCTGATGTCGATATGTTTGTTCGCGGTGGCAGTGTCGGTCCTTTAGTGATCTTAATGTACCTCCTCAAAGACATTCGTAGGTTTCGTTTGTTCCTGAGTGATCTCCTTCAAAAGCGTCCAGAGCCATAGAAGTTCTTTAGCGGCCCCGTAGTGCACAACGCGGTCCATGACCTGGCCGTCTAACATCTTGGACTTCGTTCTTATCGGCTTCGATTTCGTCTGGGGATACGGCAGTAGTCACCTCACCGTGGCGTGTTATAATTTTCTTGAGTAATGAGACCTGGAAACGGGGGATGGATGCTTCACACGGGAGGGATAGAAAACTGGTAGGCGTGAGAGACTATGCGCTGAGTGACCCGAAATGCAACCACATAGCATTCCGAAAGAACATTTGGAGGATAATTCTCGAGAGAAGAGCCGAGCCGACGGAAAATTCATGCGCGCAAACCGACCTACCAAAGTTTTTGTCATTTTGCGCGATGCGAACTTCAGTCAATTGGTCACTTCTTTACAAGTAGCCGTGATGGAAGCCGCCAGCTCCGACGCGACTGGCGAGGCCGCGGGACCGGCAGGAACAAGAAACAAACTTCTTTGAGTTAGCATAGCTGATAAAGAATGGTGTGCGACCAGTTGCCTCCTGCTGAGAGTTGTTATAAAGAGAAATCGGCCAAGGCGACCAGCGTCGCCCACTTGTCCTCGCGAGACCTCGCATAGAACGGAGGCACTGTTCCAGGACTTGATTTATTTAGATCTTCCCTTTGGCCGACGGTGCGGGAGCGGTAAGCAGTCAAAAACTCTTAGAGATGCGGCGGCTTTTGTAAATTCCCGCCAGAACGAAACGTAAATGTACTGACTACCACGGTCGGAAACAATATTAGCAGGTGCGCCGTGGAGGGCAAACAAACACACGCGACCAGATGGGCCAATTCCACATGCCTTACAATTTTTGCGGCTAGGAATGAAATCTCCGAAGAGATCAACCTCATCCAAAATGCAATCATGCCCGTGAGATAGAGGTAGATCTGGGTTGGGATGCGATCCATTTTCACGCAGTACCAAGGAAGGTCGAGGAGGTCTAGAGCTGGGAGGGTGCTATACTACGGTTTGGGGAACGTTAGCCCTCTGACCGCAAGAATTGGACACAGTCAAATTACGGAGCCACACATAACGTAGCCAGTCGTAACCGCGAGACACGAGCTCAACGTGTACGAGCCTCCCCAATATGGCTTGTCTCATGGGCCCCCTTCGGGATAAAGACGTGATTGTAGTACCTTAACCCTGATTCCAAGGGTAGAGTGATTTGGTCTCCTGCAAGTCCGCCGGCACTGCACAGGGTTAATTAAATATAGGTAATAATATCGCTATCCTTGGAAAGCCGGTCGGTGTAGATAGTTCGCGTTACTGCAGATAAGCAGTTCACTTGTAAGATATATGGTCTATCTAATTCCGTAGCGGTGCAGCGATTGAAGTGGTCTTAGGCAGGCTTTTGGCCTCCCTCTCTGTTCGTACGTTCCCTCTTTCGCACAACGATGTTAACATTATCATTACAGATGCGGCTCAAAACTGTATTTCCGCACGATTAAACTTTATCAGAAAGATATTTCCCTCAACATGACGCCAGTCCAACTAGACGACACCGTGGATTTTTCTTCTCGGTCACGTCAGTGGGTGGCCATATGATGTATACACTCTCCATCGTTTCCCTCGCGCGTATTACCAGTTCTTTGTATCGTCACGATACGCTTAGGGATCAAGAATCTAAAGTATGATTAGGTTGTAGTAACTATTGCTCCTCATGAACGACACGACCGCGATTCTCTTGCCAGGCATTTAATTTAGAAACGATGATGATCCTTCGCAACAAAATTAGCTGCCTGGCGGCCAAAACTAGTGGACATGATATCAAGGGACATACAACATCCACTTTGCCAGCCAGGATTTGGGGGCACAGAGTTGGAAGCAGTGATTACCAATGACGCTGGTCACTCTGCTGGGTCTACATCTTCCAAGATATAGAAGGCCCCTCAGAGTAATGATGATCTTTGTCTCAACTGGTTTCGACACTAGAATATGTATCTAGACAGTGAGAACTATTTTCTTTTAAGGGCTGGTACTTGGATTCGGGGAGGCAATATTTTGGGAACATCTCATAACATGGGGAACCGAGTCATATGGGGAACCTGGTCACCAAATACCCCCACTCTACTTGCGATCTCTATAACTTATATATAACATGGGCTATAATCAACCTTCTAAAAGCGATCAAACTGAAGAAAAGATCCAAAGGGCTATTCAATATTCAGAAGTGCTGCCCACCACTTTGAAGTTCCTAAGTCAACTCTCATCAATCGACATCGGTCTCACGAAACCTATCAGGTCCTCTCGAACGTAGAAGAAAAGACACTAGTACGATGGGTCACACGTCTTACGGCGACAGGCTACCCTGCAACACCGGCGTTGTTGAAAGAGAGGGCTAAAGAGATTCGCACTCGACGCGTTCAAGTCGAAATAACGAACCTACCAATTCTACTCCTAGTGGCCACGAATGGCTCTACCGATTCCTAAATCGATATCCAAACTTGAAAGGAACTTACTCACGCCAATTGGAATCCGCGCGACATAAAGAAGCAACGTCAGAAAAAATTACAGCCTGGTTTGACGCGTTTCAGCTACGACTCGAAGAACAGAAGTACGAACCCTGTGATATATACAATACGGATGATCTCTCGTCAGCATCAACATCCATCGCATCCCCGCCATCCTTGTAATTTGTTACATTGTGTCTTACTCCACCAATTACATGCGTTTGGACTCTGTCACCATCACTAGTATAATATTTTGCGACAAATTTGTCCTTCTAATAATGTATGGTCTTCAAATCTAAAACTTTAATCCCTCCTATAGATTTCTCATCAAATTTGGCAATCCTAGCTATCTCTACTCTCTTTCTTTAGACTGTAGATGCGATATCCCTTACTTTGCGTTCGAGTAGCCTACGAGAACACCTTGACCGACTTCGGTTCCAGTTTACTCTGTCACTTTGCCTCAGTGATTTGCACCCATTCTTCGCATCCATAGACGCCTTATATGGGAGGGAGATCGATGGAACCCTTTGACTAGCCTTGTATCTGTTTCGAATGTGTCTGAGATTGCTGTGTTTAAAATGACTTTGGTCAATCGGCTCTGAATAAGACACAGTCTACCAGTATGCGGTTCATCCGTTCGCAGACTCCATTTGTTGCGGATTATGAGGGACGGATAGCTCGTGGTAGGTGCTGACATCCTGCCCTTCACCGCCGTTATCTCTTCGTAGCACTGAAATTTTATATCCGCTTCCAGAGAATTTGCTTTCGACGCTTGCCTTGTACAGCTTAGACTTCTCAAAGACTTTGCTCTTTGTGTCGGAGTACGTACCTAATGATATTAGCGTTGCTGCTGCTCAATTTCATGTTTGTCGATCTACCCTTCATCGACGCGTCTCTGGAGGCAAATCACAATCTCAAGCCGCTGCAACTCGACAGAGTCTCACAGAGGAGAAAACTCTTGCGCGCTGGATCTCTCGATATGCTATGACAGGACACCGGACAACGGATGTGTTGGCTGTGGAGGTGGCTGAAGAGATTCGTGTTCGATGAGTCCAGGCATGCGTCAGCGGGAATGAAACCCCGACTTATTCCAATCGGCACGAATGGATCTATCGCTTCTTGAATCGGTTCCCACATTTAAAGACAGTCACTACACATCAATTGGATTCGGCAAGCCATCGAGGGACTACGAGTGAGAAGAGAGGGTTGACCAGTGGTTTGGTGCAATTGGAAGTGCAGTTTTCAGAAATGAACTATGAAGCTCCCAACGTATTCAACTTGGATGAGAGGGGTTACGGCATCCGAACAAGTCGATCAAACAAGGTTATCATCGATGCTTTCCAGAGAAGCCAGTCAAAAAGTTATTCCAGGGCATGAGTCAGCCATTGAAAATAGGGGAAGGGATAAAGCGATTACAGAGTACAATATAGGGTGCATGGAGAGGTGCAGGTCTGTTTCCATATAACTCTCAAAAGGTGTGGTCAGCCATGTTCCAGAATCTCCTCCAGCAATACAAGAAATCCCACTAACACCTGAGAGAATCAAGGCTAGCTCAATTGTTCCTTCCTGAAGAGCTCTCCCCCAGGCGGCACTGAGCCCCGAGAATCAGTTAGAGCCTTGCGATCGATTTTGGCCCAGGAGAGGCTTTTACCCCCCGTCAAGCGATATATCAATCACCTCAACAACATTGCTGAAACGGAACTATCGATTATGTACAAAAAAGTGGAAGATGGCGGGGAGATTCTTTGGACCCGGAAGGTTCGTAGGAGGGTAAAAGAGTGCAATTAAAAGGGAGATTCTTGTTTAGTATTGAGGTGGTTTAAATATTGCCGAGGATGCTACGAAGAAGTATGGTCGCAAAATGGCCTGGTGGACGCCCACACAAAGCGCAAAGTTGAGGAAACTAAGGAATCATTTGTAATTGAACAAACTGAAGTTATCTGGACCTTGTAATTCTTCTCTAGAGAATTAATTGTTTTAGTATAATAAATTGAATTTTGGAAGAGGGATGTAGCCGTCTCAAATACCCATACCCTCCGTCACACATCGAGAGCATTATCCTCGAGACTGACGCGACTATCGTGTAAATCCTCAGTCTCTTAGTCGTTTGTTCTCTCCATATTTCATCTCCATTAATTCCAAATATTTATCGTCATGGTACCGTGGCCTAAGTCCGATCCAGATGGTTGCGAGCAAATCGAGAAACGCTATGTGGAATTTCTGAGTAAGGACGACTAGACGCGAGAAAGTGTTGGAAAATGATCAACGAATCTGCTGATGTGGGGAGTGACAATAAATTATAGTTGACATTAGCGAGGGGATTGTAATTAATGGACGTCGGAGCCCAGACGTCTGGCGTCATGCGGTTAGGGAAAGTAGGGCCGCTGCGGTGAACTTCCATCGGCCGAGCCGTGCTGCCGATTTGTCAGAGTTTTGTGCTTATTGGGAGTTTTTCTGGGATCTTCTGGATTTTCTTCGTGTGTCTGTTCGTTGAGGTTCTTTTTCGATAGTTTTCGACGAGCCTCGGTTTTGTAGCAGTAACGAGCAAAGCCGACGATTCTTCAGGTACGGTCTTGTATACTTAGAATGTACCTTTGTACATTTAAAAAGTTCATTCCCGGCCATTCCGTCCCCGTGCAGGAAAGAACAGAGGACCACATGAGGATATTATAATCGACAGGACTCTACGGAAGGAACGATTATGGATCCTTTACGACGTCGTAATCAGAGCTTGCGACGAAATTAATATTGGCCCGGTATGAGAACGCTTGTCAATCAATTTATACAGTCCTGCTACTAAGATCTGGGGACAAGAATGGAACAAGAAATCAAGATCTGATTTCTGAAGCACAAAATATGTACAACGAGTAGGATCGGCTGTGTAGGCAGCCGCCCGGTACAAGCTATAAAAGGACTACCTACCTAGGAAGACACTTACCGAGGATGGGAGCGGGAGGCGCAACAATAGCCATATCGCCAACACAAATGGCCATAAGAAGGATAACGTACATGTATAACGAGCGGCGCATCCAAACGAGCGGCGCACTTTCCCACACCCACGTAATAAAACAACTCGACAAATCCACCAAACCGCCTAAAATCAATTGAAGCTACTCAGAATCCTCTTCCTCAGACATCTCTATTACAATCTGACAAGTGCGCACGTTGCGTGCGGTCTCGCCGCAGTTGCTACAGCGCCGCGCGCGCGTTTCTTCCCTTCGTTTCCGACCACTACTTTCCTGCGTTTCCTGCTTTAGCTGTTGCACAATGTCCCTTTCGTCTCTCAAATCTTGTGCTTCCTGTTGACTAAGTGATCCTCCTTGCTGTAGACGTGTTTTATAGCCCTCCGGCGTTTGCTAAGCTCCTCCATTCCTTGCCGAAGGATCTGGTTCTTCGACTTCAACAATGCCAACTGGTGCATCATTTTCGATGTACCCTTGGCAAACTGGTCAACAGCTTCGTAGATTGAGGTTGGGGAGCTATTTTGATGACGGGCAATTCGATTCTTGATGAAAGTAGTCTGTGATGAAGCTTCGGTTGGGTTGTTAGGTGTCTGGGAAACCCACGGTGGGGGGGTAGCAGGGCAGGAGTTTGGAGGCGTTGGCGTGTTTAACTTAAGATCGAGCGTAGAAATTACACTCTCGGGGTCGAATGGAACAAGTCCAGCACCTCGGAAACCTCCTTGGATGTTTTTTTTCCGTCATTGCCGCGAAAAACGCAACGCGGAAGGCAGGAAAGAAGTCGTCCTTGGTAATGTGGGTGATGTGAGCCCGCATCATTTCCTCAATTTGCCGACCATATGCCTTCTTTAGTGGGCTAAAACACCCAACATCGAGTGGCTGGAGCATGTGAGAGGAATGAGGAGGCATACAGAGGGTGATGATGTTGTTTTCCTTGCAGTATTCCTCGAACTCATCCGAGTGGTGGCTCTCGTGGCCGTCGAAGATTAACAGACGATAACCACCCACAGTTCGGTGCTTGGTATGCTTCTCAAAATGCCGAATCCAATCCATGCCTTTCTCATTCGTCGTCCAACCGTTCTCAGTGACAGCGATTACCCAGTCGGGCGGAAATCCGCTGTTTTGATACCAAGACCCGAGGTGATTTTTCCCCGCAACAACGACGAACGGCGGCACCGTCCAGCCCTGGGAATTGACGCCCTGGATTACCGTAACCCATTCCCGATTGCCAGGCTGTACCTTTTTTGCCTTTGCACGCCCGTCTGAGCTTGTCACAACCGTTGCTGTTGAGATAACGCCCATCATAAACCCAGTCTTGTCGAAATTATAGATGTCCGTATCCTGGATGCCATACTTCGCGATTATATTGCGTACAAGCTCAAACCAGCTACGAATAATCACTGTATCTTCGCATTTGGCCCTCTGGTAGTCGTACTTCCGCTGGAAACGCGTCCGGAGCTCTGGGTGGCGCTTGACGAAGTTCAAAGCCCACCGTGTCCCGACGCGTGGCGCGTCGCGTGTCGCGAGAAGTCGATTTGCCATATCTCCCACAATAGACAGCCGAGGAGGAAATCCTTTGGCAGCTAAGTCAAGGACGTATTGAACAAGAACTGATTCTTCTAGGTCGGTCAATTTCCGCAAATTGGCTGGAACATCGCGTCGTGATTGTCGGCCGGCACGTCGGTGACGTAGGGTTGTTTCACTAATACCATATATCTTTGCTGCGGCCTTAACGCTTAGTTTTTTGGACCTTTGGAGTGCTTCGATGGCGAGGATGATCTTGCTTTCATTAGAAGAAGATTCCATGTCCTGCAGGGTGTGGAGGGGGAAAGGTATCAAGTATGAAGGGGGGCGTCGCGTGGAAAGTGCAACCGCTCGTTTGGATGCGCCGCTCGTTATACATGTACGTTATCACTTGACAGAATTGATGCTCTTAGACACACAGAGTTTAGCTGCATCGCATAATAGAGATTATTAAATTCTTTGTTCCAACAACGTGGCACTTGTTTCATTCAATCCATACAGGCTTCTGAACTTGCAAAGAAACACTTCTGACGTATATATATGCAAGCTGGCCGGTTCATCAAGTTTGCGAATGCAGTATTATTACATCCGTCTGATCTACTATCCATCTTTCATTGTCCTGTCACGACCATTACAGTTCTAATTTAGACTTCATAAGGTGAGAGATTTCACTGGACTGCGATTTCGACATAGGTGGCTGCTACGAGATTGGCTTCACCCAGAACGCCTTGAATAACTTTGAGTAATCTACATGCATCTGGCGTTTTCGACCAGAGTTCTGTTAAGACGTTCAGCCATTCCGTTCTGTTGCGAACTATTGGGCATTAGATGTCCAGCCGCTAGTACTAGTTGAGAATCGCCAATCGGGAGGAGTATTCTGCGGAATCCATGCACAATTGGTGTTCTGGGCCATAAAAATAACTATTGGTGGTAGAGCGCCGCCGGCTCCGTCGATACATTCCAACACTGTTACCCACTTTCTTCCCTACAGTAACTTCCAATTTGATTTCTGAGTCGAGTCGACAATTATACAGCGTGGATTGAGTGTCGCCAACTGCAAATCCTGTCTCATCCGTGAGAATGAGCATCTAATTGATATCGAAGATATGTCTGTTGAGAAACGTTCATGTAGTTGGAGAAGAAGTACTAGGAGAAGAGAAGAACGATGACGCGATGGTGTTGAAGAGCTCCAGGGTGAAGAAGTTGTACAATATGGCCATGGAGTGGTAAGGCAACGCGAAGACCGGTCCCAAGGCGGTAGTGATGGTGAAGGCCAAGAATGGAGGTTGCGAAGGGAACAAGAAGAAATTGGAAAAGAACTAGTCCTCAGGACCATCCATGCCTATACCAGAAATTGCCTAGATATTTGATATGACGGAGGCGTAACCGAAGGCTATCCCAATGGATAAAATAAATACGCACAATTACGACGACTTCCTGATGTGATGACAGGTCGGGCAATGAGCGAGTACAGGAGTTTTATAGGAAGTTTAACGTACGTCATGGTTGCTACACGGCAGGACATCGCAGCCGCGGTCTCAAGGCTAAGCCAATACTGTAATAAGCCGGCCGATAAACAAATAAATGCAAGAAATGTTTTAGGATATTTGAAAGGAACCGCAGACCATGGAATCTAATACCGGCAAGTTGGTCGGGCACGGCGATGCCGACTGGGCTGCGATAAAGAACGCGACTGTCGACAAGTGGGTACTTGTTCACTATAAGCGATGGTGCCGTGGCCTGGTAAAGTCAAACAGACAAGCATCAACGACTCTATCCACCACCGAGGCCGAATATATCGCATTTCGGCCGCAAATTCCGTCTAACCAGGGGCGACAGTTTGGTTGAGCTTCGCAGTTGAACGGACTCGGAACGGGACCCGCAGACGGTTGTGTTGTCTTCGTGGTGTCATGGTTAGCGCCGTCGGTTGCCTGTAATATTTAGTGGGTTCTCTAGTTTTTTGTTTTATTTCGGCGCCTTCGTTTCTTGGTTGTCTAGTGGTGTCCGGTCGTTGTATATCCGCTGTTGGAAAGGCCGACTGAAAGTCAAGCCAAAGGAAATGGAGAAAATCATAGAGAAAATCATAAATCTGATTGCGTTCGTGTTTTGACCGGTGGTCGCGGGTATAAATTCAGAAGTTCTGAATCCCCGGCATCCGCGTTCTGTATCGCATGATCGTTGCTCCCGCATCGAATTTGCGTAGCGTGACAGTGATACTTCTCAAGCGTAAGAAGATGAAGCTCTGTAAATTTTCTTGGAACTGGGTAGAACAAGCCCAAAAATCAGATAAACACGCATGCGAGAAATCATGCCGTGAAGAATGCATGTTGCGTGAGAGACGAAGACCGGACTTTACTCCTGGTGTCGAATGTGCCAGAAAGCTATTCCATTCAGACAACTTCCAATGACAAACGACAGTACGAAAAGTGCCCTTGTCATAAAGACGCGCCGGAGTGGCTCTGTGACTGTCCTTGCAGGAAGATCCGCGCGCTTGAGAAAAAGCAGCTCAGCGATTCATGGATCTTTACGCAACTTGTTGACGAACATCAAGGATCAGTTGTCAAACCTAGGGCGTGTTTTTACGACGGAGATCCATTGAAAGTGAGGTTGACTAATTTTTACTTTAGCCTGAAGCGCGATGTCTTCGAGGTAATAGGAAGTCGTTCCCGGGCACCATGGTCTACCTTACGCTAGTCCCCCAGACGAATTGTTAGTAATTGCCCTTGAACCTCAACCTATTACAAATTGTTCATCGTTTGCAAAGACACTACAAAGTAACCAAACTTTAAACCAGCCAATCATGTCGCGTTCTAAGTTCGTTTATTCATTTTCAAGGGACTTGCCAGATAGCGGCGAAATTGTCTGACGGTGTGGTTGGTGGCTTGTATGTTGGCTCTCATCATGCTTAATATTTACGCTGTAAATTGTTTTTGTTCGCATTACTAAGCAAGAAATCGTCAATTATATTCAATACATATTCGTTATTCGTGTCCACTCCTACGCATACTCTCTTTCACTCACACTGCGTACGCGCCCTAGCAAATCGCTAGAAGGGCACTCTGGAGGTTAGCTCCAGTCATATGTCAGACCTAATGTGAAGGAATCTGCACACATACGTAGTAAATCGGGCTGCGTCCTCAGCATGACGGAATTGAGGAAATTACGTTTCGGTGTGGACAGGTTACTGGGAATTTGGAGGCGCAAAATTGCATCTGTTTCGACAGCACGATTTCTATTGGCAATTTTAATACTCCATTGCCCCGTGTGCATTATCCTGCTGTTTCTTGGTTGCTCTCTGTTACCAGTGTGAAGATCAAATCGTCCTTGCCCCGCGTTTGCAATCATCTTTACGACAGACCACTAAGCATCAAATCTGAGAGTTTGTGATAACTCTCAGGACGCCCTTACCACCTCCTGAAGTTTGGTGCTTTTTCTTCAGCGTCTTAGTCAGACGGCGGCTCATTCGAGTCAACTGCCAGCTCTCTCCACAGAGCCACTTTGAGAGCATAATGCTGAGATGCGAGGAGGGAAGGCCTCATCCTCGGCAATACCAATTATTGAAGTCCTCTTCGCCCACTGGGACAGTATAATCTATTCTGGCGTCGTGATATCTTAGCGTTGATTAATCACTACTAAATTCAATAACCCCGCTCTCTGTACAGTCCACAGTAGCAATAAGAAAGGATTATGGCCATTGCGTAGTAGCAGCCCATTTGGGTAGCCTTACTGTATTGCAAAATTACAGGAGCAAGAGCTTTGTAGGACAGCTATCCCAGCAATGTAGCTGTCCTATGTGGCTATTCAGTTCTCAATGAATAACGACTGTACTCAATGAATAAGGACAATATGTAAGCAGACTTCTAAATGAGAGCATCCACTTTATTTATATCTATTAAACTGACTAGCGCAACCTGATCTAGTTACCACCATTCTCATCTTTATAACAGTTTCATCCAATACCACCAGGAAAACACACCTAGAAAGCCAACCCATCTTATCTAGTGTTAATATACAGAGTTGAGTCTTTGCGTATAGTACAACAATGCACGCCTGTATTTTCCAAACATCTAACCCCTTGTGGCGCATTCTATCTCACCAGCACCTGATCATGCATCATAGTACAGAGTTGAATCCATGTCCAATTTGTTGGAAATTGTGACGGGAGTCACGATTATGTGTTGAAATCGGACTTTGTTGAATGCTGTTGAAAAGAGTGTAATCGCATATCCGCACCAAAGATATAAGTCAACGAATTATTCCGAGAATTAACGCGCTCGAGATGTCTTGAAGTAGGTTTCGAAAGCAGTGAGACCACCCGTTTTTTCGTCCTGGGAGATATCTTCCCATTTGAGCTTCTTTATCTCCTCGCGCCTTCCACGGTCGGCAAGGTCGTCTTTGAGCCACTTAAGCGCAAGCGTGAGGAGAGCAGAGTTGTTGTTGTAGGACCGCAAGTTAACGGCGGATTTACCTTCGGGGGTGCCGACGAAAGCGGCCAGGATGGTGGCAGTGCTGCCGATGTTGATTACACGGCCCATGTGCATGTGGACAATGTGAGACGGCCACTCTGCCAGACCATCGAAGATATGTGTCGCGTACACGATCGCACACTCGCGGCTCATGGTCTCGCGATGGAGGAAATCGAGAAGACGAGCGCGGACGAGGACGTCGAGATCGACGGTGACCTCGTCAAGCAGCAGCGTAGTCCACGGCCGTAGCAGGCCCATCACGAGCTGCACACGTCTGCGCTCGCCGTCAGAGACTGCGTGCATGTGCCAGGCGAGATCAACATCGAGTATGTCGATGAGCTCGTCACGTCGGTTCGAAAATATGTCGCCCCCAACGGACGCGAGTAGTACGGGCACCGGCATATCATGGCGGACGACTGGATTCGACGCCCATTCCGTTCCGAGATATGTCACTCCTGGCACGCCTGACCGGAACGGATCCATGCCGCTAATGCTAATAGTTCCCCGCTTCGCGAGCGTCTTGCCGGCAAGAATCCGCAGCAAAGTCGACTTGCCGGCGCCGTTTGCTCCGATTAACAATGTGCGCGAGTGTTGCGGCAGCCTGATGTTGATGTCGTGTAGGCCAACAACTGAGTTCGGGAACACGTACGTCAGGTTGTCGACTTCGATCGCCGGCATCGTCGTATCTTCTGTCATGTTGTTTTGTTGCGATACCAATAAACTGATAGTGACTGCCGGTCAAACTGCATCGTGTGCGACGGATGAAGGATTTTTTCATGAGCCGCACGACAGTCGGCCTGATAATCGGACTACACCGTACGAAGACCGGTGCGAAGCATCTTATTGTATATTACATAGTATGTTATAATTAATGTATACACATAGTAAAATACAAGTCCAATTTCCACTATGCCTATTAGTCACGCACACGGTTCCATTTCCGGCTCCAGAAAAATATCTAAAATGCGCTCAACGAGACGCTGAATGTATCGAACGTCCCACTCCTCCACGCCTCCGTCTGCCTGTATGTCCCGCAGTGAGGATGTCCGAGATCCGTGCCTATGCAACCTTTTGCTCCTCTATATTCCTTGTTAGCAAACTGTCACAGTCGAAACGAAAAGCTACATACCAATGCAAACAACGCTGCCCGATAGGCATGATGATATAACTCCTTATAGTCCATCTCTACATCCGGATCACGTTCTTCCCCTTCCCCTTTTGCAGCATGCAACTGTTGCCGACTTATTCCGCGCAACCTAAGTGCGCTAAGCAAAACGCGCTGTAGTGTCGATTGCGTTCTCGATGTTTCGTTCCGGGAAGATGCTTTGCCCAATTGATCTACCGACTGACAGTGGGGCACTGATTGTCCCGTCGGTTCCGGCGATCTCGTCTGTTGCGACAAGTTAAGTTGTTGTCCGAGCAGCGAAACTTCTGCCACTATATTCTGTCCCTCTGTCTGCTGTGAATCATCGTGACTGACAGATCCGTCTCGTGAATGCCACTGTGATTGAGACTCCTGCCGTGTGCGTCGGCGCAACAGCTGTTCCAACTTCTCATTTCGCTTTTGTGCGCTACTCACGTCCTCTACTGACTCATCCAGAAAAATTGCCTTCTTATTTTCGTGGGACTCGTCATTCGAATTATTACTTGACATTGAAAATGAGTCGCAGATGGTCGATTTACGTTTGCGTTTCCGCTTGTGACATATGTAAGGGCCCAGTCGACACGATGAGTTCAATGGAAGGGCTTTGATTGACACCTTTGGGCGTAATTGTGGTGCAGAAGTCTGGAATGACCTCGGCTGTGGCATCGAGTCCTTACTGGCTATAGTAGTAGGTGATGGCGAGACATGACCGAATATTACTAATCTAGTGATGTCGTGCATAGGTGGCGATAGCTTCACTATAATTCCACGCGATAAAATAGGCATATAGCGTAAATCCTATGTACTAACGTCAGTTGATCGTCCTCCAAATCATCGAACGCACATTAATTATACACTTGACGCAACAACCGACTTAAAGAACTCCTCTGTTGCTGCGTTAGAAGTAAACCTACGCAAATTTTAGCTTCATTATAACATAGCGATCCATCTAGTGATGGCTTACACGTCCATGACAGGTCCAGATACCATCCATAGTCCAATAGAAGCAACATCGATGCACGCCACTGCGCTCAACTGCCAGCCATCCTCATCAAACTCCTTCTCACACTCTTTCAAAATCTCAGCTCCTCCAATAACGCGTCCAGATGGTTCTGAGGTGCTGTTGTTCTTAGTTGATGAGAAGTTCCAGCTAGAGTGACCCCATATTTGTATGTCTAGTAGTGGCAGGGCGCGAGGATCGAGCTGCGATATGTCAAGAGTTCCTGTCCATAATGGCGTCTTGCAAGGGTGTAGGTTTAGAGCACCGGCATCTGTAAGTCTCTTCATCAATAATATGACTGCATACCTAACAGATGAGGTGGACAATTAGCTTGGAATGTGGAGTTCTAATACACGCGCTTTGTTCCTTTTCTGTACGTAAGGGTTTTGTGTGTATAAAATAGATTAACGCACGCTTAACTTACATTACATCTTTCCATGAGTACCGCCTGTGGCATGGTTAAAATTTCAACTTTAGTCGGCCAAAAACAATAAGTTTTCTCAAGTTGTACAACACTCCGAATTTGATGGCTACTGTTGCACATTCACAGCCGGCGATACCGCAGCTCGTGACGACCTTCAACATTTCATCACTGCTCGTAAAGCGCGCATTCAATTGGTCATGCGTTCCACTGTACGCTCGTATTGTTCACAGTTCTGTGGCTAATTATAGCACTGTCGTTCCGTCAATCTCAGAGCAGGATGTTGTCAAGAGATACAAGGACAAGCTTGACAAGCTGATGAAAGAGTATGACATTGTCCATGAGATTAATTCGAGCCAGGATGTTGACTTTTAGGACAGGAAAGGTTTTGATACATTAGATGAGCTGAAACAGTATTATAAAGACGATATCCTTCGACTCCGACAAAGCGAAAAGCTCGCGCCGAAGTTCAAGAAGCAAAGAGATGATTCCGCTGCGGAATTACCAATGATCCCCAAGATTCCGAAAGGCAATGCCATAAGGACGCTATCGTCATACGTTGATGTCGGGAAACTGTCGCAGCACGAGGAAGTCAGGGACATTGAATTAATCTGGCGTGCGCGACATGCGCACGACCCGTTCTCTCTTTGCGCTACACTGGATGTCGAGACTTTCGAGCGGATGAGGTCAAATGCGCAGGCATATCCCATGTTCATCTTGCCGCTTCCGCGTGTTGTTGGGGCAGTTGAAACGAATGAAGCTAAGGGGGCAACAGAGATGCATTTTGTGCAGTGGACTTTCCCGGAAAAGAATACCACACACTGTTTACTGACGTCGTTGCTTGAGTACAAGCTGCATACGGAATTTGCGCGTCCGCATACGACTCTGATATTCCATTCGGAGCTCGCGGGGTCACGGGGTGTCGTGCTATTGAATGGAACTGTAGAGAAGGACATGAACATCTCACCTGCCGACGCTCAGCTTATGGTCTTGACTCTGCAGAAATTTTACAATTCAGATCCCAAGGGTATTACGGAACCCTATGAGCGTGAAAAGGCACTCAGGCGGCGGATGCTACTAGATCTATTTAAAAATGGGGCCGGATTTGATGTGAAGGATCTTATTCGCGAGGCGGAGATGGCGGACTAGTTACAATGTGGTTTGTATATAAATGGTACAACTAGAGTAGGTTTGGAGTTGATAAGTATATTTTGTTCGAGAAGCATATAGATAATATATTGGGATATGGCTAAGCTAAGTATGTGTTGCGAACGTTTCTGGATAACAAGCAATGCCCAGGTTACTTGCTCTCTTCCAGCAGAAGTCCACTAGTCATAGCCCAATCTTATTTGTGTATGTGATAGATCATGCATGAGACCTCGATTTAGAATTCATTTTGTGACTGTGCTGCATCAAAGTAGTCACTACACAAGTTTCTGTGCAGGACCGCCGCACCTGAATTGACTTCCGCAAAATTAGATGAGTCGACAGGATGGGCAGCATAGCATCTAGATGAAAATTTCCTACCGCCAAGTAATATCTCTAACAGGCGCCGTTAGGTTAAATATTTGCTCGTCACATCCTCTCGTTGCAACTGTTTTTAAGCAATATTCAACTCGCGCTGTAGTTAGAGCAAAGATGGCCCGAAAAGAGAGAAAGGAGATAACTCAGCAATTCACCCTCAAAACGCCGAAGGGAACGAAAGGTGTGTCATATCGGCCAGACTTTGAATGAAGGAAGACTGACACAACATGCAGACTGGGCTGACAGGGACATGGTCCTCCGCAGTCGCATCTTTGATACCATTACCTCAGTCTTCAAGCGCCATGGCGGTGTTACCATCGACACTCCAGTGTTCGAGTTACGCGAGATTCTTGCTGGCAAGTACGGGGAGGATTCGAAGTTGATTTACGATTTGCAGGATCAAGGTGGTGAATTGTGTTCTCTCCGATATGATTTAACTGTGCCATTTGCGCGCTTTCTTGCAATGAATCCGACAATCCAGCAAATCAAGCGGTACCATCTTGCCAAAGTCTACCGTCGAGACCAACCAGCCATGACCAAGGGCCGCATGCGAGAATTTTACCAGTGTGATTTCGATATCGCGGGACAGTATGAGAGCATGATTCCGGACTCGGAAGTTTTGTGCATTGCCGCCGAGGGTCTCACCGCTCTCGGCATTGAGGACTTTGTTATCAAGTTGAACCATCGAAAAATCTTGGACGGAATCTTCGCGGTTTGTGGAGTTCCCTTAGGAGAAGTACGAAAGATTAGCAGTGCTGTCGATAAGCTTGACAAAATGCCGTGGGAGGATGTCAAGAAAGAGATGACAGAGGAAAAGAACCTTCCCGTCGAAGCCGCTGACAAGATCGGCGAATATGTCAAATTGAAGGGCAAGTTCATTGTTTCGAGGACCAGCTATTGCAGTTGTCACTGACAATAGTAGGTGGGGTTGACCTTCTCGAGCTGCTAAAGCAAGATGACGAGTTGATGTCGAACGAGTCTGCCGCAGCCGGTATCAAGGATATGGAAGTTCTCTTTAGTTACATCGCAGCGTTTGGCATTGAGGAGAAGGTTTCATTTGACCTCTCACTTGCCCGTGGCCTCGATTATTACACAGGAATTATCTACGAATGCGTTATCTCGGCCTCTGCTCCCCCATCCGAGAAGCCCACCAAGGACAAATCCCAAAAACCGACGGACATGGACGAAGATGTTTCAGAGTATGTTGGTGTCGGTTCCATCGCTGCTGGCGGCCGCTACGATGAGCTAGTTGGCATGTTCTCGCAGAGCAAGAAGTCATCTGTCATGCCCTGCGTTGGTATCTCGTTTGGTGTTGAACGAATTTTCTCAATCATCAAGGCGAAGGAGGACATGTCCAAGATCCGCGCCAACGAAACTGAGGTTTACGTCATGGCATTCGGTGGTGGTAAAGAGTGGACTGGCTTCCTTGCCGAACGGCTAAAAGTCTCCAAGCAACTGTGGGAAGGGGGTATTAGCGCGGAGTTCCTCTACAAAAGCAAGCCCAAGCCGAGGCAACAGTTTGACGCGGCGGATAAGATCGGTGCACCAGTTGCCGTTATCCTGGGACAGGAGGAATACGAACAAGGAAAGGTAAAAGTAAAAGAGCTCGGGCTTGGAGAGAATGCGGACGAGGGCAAAGATGTTGAAATAGAAAAGCTGGTGGACCATGTTCGCAGGCTGCTTCTGACTCTCAAGCAGCAGAGTTAAGAGGTCCGTGACTTCTTTGTCACTATTTTGTATCTGTAGAAATATGTAGAATACGTAATGAAGATGAACGCTTCACAATGAGAATAGAAAGTATAGTACCCCTAAATATAAATCATAGGAACACACAAGACAAGCTAACTAAAACGAAGCATAACCTTCCCAATCAACTACAAACCTATTCCTGTGTCAAACAACCCAGTGCACTTATTTTATTTACCATTGGTGCTTGCCCTTTAGTAGTCATCATCGTCATAGTATTCATCATCAGAATCATCTACTAGTTGTTCGAAGTTAACCTTATATCGAAGTAAGGCACCGATCCCACCGAAACCCCTAACGAATTGAGCTCCTTCGGACGACTTATCGGTGACGAACTCAAGCGAAGCACCAAAGTCTTTGTATTTCTCGGCCAACCACTCAATCATGGGCTGCTCCTCGATAATTTCCATCTCCTGGCCCGTGGCTTTATCAAGGAACTTGTCTTTAGAATTTGCCTCGTTCGCTTTTGATACATGGACAGTCACTGGGTCACCACTAGAGCTCTTGAGGGTGTAACGAACCACGTCAAGGTTTTCGTAGACAATAACAGTCTCGCAAGCGCCAAGATCGAGTGCTTTGAGAGTGTCTTCCACGCCATAGCAGTACTTTCCGGTGTCCTGGGCAATTTCATCAAAGTATTGAAGAATAAGCTTCTTTTCCTGGATAAATTTAACATTCGAAAGAGCCTCGGCAGACAGTTCGATGGCCTGGTTGAAACCGTTCTCGCCACCGTATGATACGTCGACGACCTTAATGATCTTGGCCTGCAACCGACCGTCGAACATATCAGACTGCGACAGCTCGGTCTTAAAGTCAGCTGAACCGGCTAGAATGAGACCAGTCACGTTAACTTTATCGGCAGTGATGAAGTTCTGGACGGCACTTTCGGCTACCTTGCGAACGTAGTTGTGACGCTTTTCCTCACGCAAACGCGCGAAACGCAGCGCTGATTGACCGCCACGACCGTGCTTCTTCGGCAGATCGACTGTAAACTTGTGGAGGACCTCGCGAGTATTTCCGGAGAGTGTACCGAAAAGTGCACCGTTTCCGTCCATGATAATAAAGCCGAACTTGGAGTTGGACTCCAGTAACTCGGAGAGAGCTTCAGTGTGAAACTTGTTGTCGCAGAGGTAGAGCGAGGTATTGATGGGCTTGAAGGGTTCAAAGTCAATGTTAAGCTTGCGCTCCTTACCCTCAGCTGTAATAATTTCACCGCAATATATTACCAGACCATTCGGTGGAACTCTGTTGTACAATTTCAGACGTTGCTGAGTAGATGTGATTGCACTCAACACTGACAGACGGTTCACCCGCGACTTGATGTTGGAAGCTGTGCCGTACTCGTCCGCCAAAAGTTTGGCGATTCGCGGAATCTGATCTTTTGGTGCTTCGCCGGTCATTAGCAGTTATTACACCGATTTCGGCATACATCCAGCAGTACATACGAATAATGAGTGAAATCATCGATGTGCCATTTCCTCTCGCGGCTTCCAAACTGCGGCTCGTTAGTTCCAATTCAAAGCCAGATGGTCCGTTCTCCACGCGCACCTCTTGATAAGTCTATAACCTTGTTAACATCAAATATATATCAGATTAGCTCTACTTGGAATACTCACTTTTTGACTTTCCAGATCTCGATATTCTTCTCCGCGTCCGTCTCCAAATTATTCGTGGGCGCCATTTCGAATTATGAATAACAATCACAAGGAAAATACAGTGTCTATGCTCATGTATAATGCAAAAAACGAAAACGTCAGTGCAGGACAAAATTGCGCACCCAATCAATCCAATTTCAGTGTTCGAACCAGATTCAATCGGTCAAAAGAGTGCCTTTCTATCGCACGCAGTAGTTAGATGAAAAAATTGTTGCGAACGTGCGTGTTTGGACGTAGCAGCAATTGGGTTAGGGATATTCTTTGTGTTGTTTAGCCGCATACCCTAGATGGGCGTGCGGTATAGAAAAAGGCTATTGGCGTAGGGGCAGTGGAGGTATAAGATTCCACAGCATTCGTTTTGCCACTGTGCTGTTCACTGATCTGCAGTTCGATATGGCTAATGGAATTCACCGAACAGTTGACAGCGCAACTTCAGAATACTTTACAGTAGAACTCCGTTAGTACGATGTATTGTTTACAGCCCCCTCTTATCGGCTTAGCGTTGCTTGACGCCAGAACGAGTAGTTAGTCCGTGACAGGTATTAGGGATCTATTTCCCGCGTTGCCGCGACACGTTTATCAGAGCCAGCATCACTGCAACCCAATTAGCCCCTCATTATATCACTAATACGACAAATACACATTCAAGGATGCCTATCACCTTGAGCCCCAAATGGCCAGTCCTAATCAATCAGTTAGTGTCACATGGCGATATCGCTGGACGGGTCCGACCTTGAACGTCGTGCCTCGATCAATCCTCCTCAGAGCGGCCCGCTTCAAATTCCTTCAGTTTTACAAGGCCCTGCTGCAACAAAAGCCAATTAACTTGTCGTTGGCCAAGCGTGGCTCGAGGAAGACGTAGCGGGTGCGAGGATCTTGCAAAAACAAACAGTGGACAACAGAGATAATCCAAACGCACACAATATCTGGCTCGCAGAGACGCTCATTGTGACGAGGAGATGGAATCCCCTGTCGTCGGACTAGCGCCGTCAGCAAATGGTGCAAGACTATAGTGTAGTAGAGCTCAGAATTACTGCCAGTACCTTGCCGAATGGCGAGCTCCTGAGGAAAGCGTGTACCGGTATAAAGAAATCATTCGCCGTCAAAGGACCCGACAGCTCTTAGAAAGTGCTGGTCGGAGGCTAACGAATTCAGATATGGCACATGCACTTTGTCTCTGTGGCTCTTCATATTCAAGAATTTGGTGACGCGGTCGTTATTCATCAACTCAGGAAATGTATCGGCATCGTCCTCGATGCTCAGTGCCCTCAAACGTGAAAGCTGTCTTCACAGACAGCACATGGCGATTGTAGATGAGCGTGAAGAGTTATTTAGAGCCACAAATGCTAGGATCAGAGCCTTCTGTTTCGTGTCAACGTGCCGTATGTCATGAAAGTGGAAGTTGATTACCTCTGTCTTAATGAGTACCAAAAAGATGCTCCAGTATCAGCCAGAACTCAAAGTTAGCCTGCAATAGTGCGATCACTTGTTGTTACCGATGCTGTAGCAGAGACGAATGCCGCAGATAGAGCACCTGCTTGTCAGGATTGTACACGAACTCGAAAGTGCGATGGCCAGTGCCATCGGTGAAATTCTTCCTTACAATCATGTCTTTCGTGCTGTCGACATGAATGATAGTCAGCATCTGACCGGATGGCACAAGGACCCCGGTCGTTGCAGTCATCTTTCGTAGTGAACTCCGAAGATCAAATCGTTGAAGTATCAGTAGAGCACGTTGCTGGAAATAGTACAGCGGACGGTACATCCACCAGTCATTAAACCGCTGTTCAAATTAGCTGCGACGGCCCCCTTCCGTGCTTACTGATTGTTCACTGCATTTCAGAAGGACTCTTCACGAGTCTAGCCATTTAATCTACCATAGATCACAACTTACGAGTTGATAAAGTGGCAATGGCAAATTCTTCAGCTTTAGCACTTGAACCATGCACAGATGACCCAAGTGCTGCGAATCAGAGTGTTTTAATATCCAAATAATACTTATATAACTTACCGGCTATTGCATTTTTAAAGCTAAGATAGCAATTACCATTTACCAAAAATAACCACCCAGTCGAGTACGGATAAGAGCAGCGATATGTGTATATTTGCACACATTCAATTCTAGCCTCATCTACATCATAAAGACAATGAGACTGTAACCGGAACGAGTCGCAGATATCAAGAAGTTGTCAGTAATGATTATTGATTCCACGTAACAGATAGGTTAATGGAAGTCGGAGCGTTGTCGACGAAGCCGATAAACCTTGTGTCACCAGCAGCCGACCGAGCTTGGGCCGGACCGCTAACTCACCCCCATAACTCAATATCTCCCGGCCCCGAGAGTCTCATGGAACTAAGTACTAGAAAGCCTCGACCGGACCTATCATGTTTCGGGATGACGCTCAGCCAACAGCCCTAATTGGACTGCAAGGTTAGGAGATCGGCGAATGCGTATACAATAATCCAGGCCGAAGTCCAAAGGTCGGGCCAGTTGCCATTCCTGTTGCATTAATATCGACGGTTCAGTTTGAATATTTACAATACGTTAGAAAATGACGCCTCCTTTGCAAGTAAAGATCGATTCGTCCACAAAAGCTCAATCGATAGGGGATATAGAAACGGTGTCGGGAGCTAGCAGTGCGAATGTATTCGTGCCACTAGTCTGGCTCATAACAGATTGCGGTTCTGCGCTGGGACGAGATCTTGCGATTGAGACGTTGCTGAAGGGACACTATGTAGCTGCGGCCTGCAAGGAGGAGTCAATTTCGTCACTAAGTGAAATGCTGCAGCCCGAGTTCGGAGATCGTGTTCTAGTGCTTGAGATGGATCCTAAGTGAGTGTTAGATGAGCCATTGGTTACACGCCAGAGTGGGACTAATGCCGGCAGAAATAAACCACTCTGTCAGAGTTGCTTGGCGCGGCTATTAATGAGATGGAAGCGGCTAGATATAGTTGTAAAGTGAGTATGACGTGATGTTCACATGGAGCCGACGTCTGCTAACATCAGTAGTTGCTCTCTGAAATGTAAGTCACTAACATGCGACTGCAATCAACAGGCTGATGAAGAATACAGCCATTGTTGGTACGATAGAAGAAGCCAGCGAGTGGCATATACGAGAGCAGTACGAAGCATTGCTTTACGGGCCGGTGAATGTGATCACTACCGTGCTACCAGTGTTACGAAAACAGAAGTCTGGGCATATATTATGCGTGACAGGAATAAGTATGTTCTTGAACATGTGTTCTTGTTTCTGCGAAACAACTAATCTGTATAGCTGGACATATGGGCACGCCCAGCCTAGGACTCTTAACGTCTGCTGCGCACGCATTAGAAGGATATGTTGAGGTATGCTGTTTCTCCGATCCAACTCGAGTCGCGCAACTTACCCTTGAGGTAGGCACTGGCATTTGAAGTCGCCCCATTTAATATTAAAGTCACCGTGGTACAGCCAGGGCTTGAAGCAGCGTAAGCTATCTTCCTTTCGGTGATAATGAAGTGGGTCTAAGCGCTCCTGACATTGACCTAGGGTGCTTGCCAATCCTATCATTTTCACTTCCCAACAAGAACATTATAAAAATACAGTAAGCGGTACAGTGCGTTCACTCTTATCGTGCCAAGAACTGTCGCCAGAGTTGCTAGCTAAAAATGTATATACAAACCAGTCCGTGGAACGTATCTATGATCAGGACGAAAGCTAACATTCTAGGTCGCATTCACAATTTTGAGTGTGGCGGGCGTCGACAATCCACCTGGTCGGATCGTTGCCGGTGCGGAGACAATAATGCAGACCAAGGATAAGTTGCGGACCGTCAGTGAGGAGATGGAAGATCTGCTCGAAGTCAGTTTTGCAGCTGACGCGGAACCGCTGACAGAGCAGCAACGGCGCGAGCTGTCTGGGGAATGATATTCGGCGCAAATGTGAAGCTGACATTTAAAATGGATGTACAATATGTGGAATACTAATAGGTTTTTGATCGTGTATACTAAATGCGAAATGTATTCGCATAGTACCCGTGAGCTGTGAAATTAATACAAACTCCGAAGCTAAGCCACAGAGCCGCGCCACAGATGCGATGCCTGCTGACGCCGATAGCTTACGGCTTACAAGTTAGGGCAAGACCCTAACGACTTAGCAGTCACGCTACGCGTGCATGAAACTGTTCATGTTAGCCACAACACCCGTCCTTAGCAACTCCCAAGCGAGCACTCGAGGCATTTGCATCGGCAGGACTTTGATCACCAACAAACATCCACATATATCAGCAATGGCACCGAAGTCTAACTGTGAGTATTTGTCACTCTTTGTATGCAAAATCTGTGACAGGAGGACGATTTCATGAAATGCGGTTGAGAGGCTCGGAGATCCGATTGAGTATTTGCGATAAAAATACCAGATATTAGACCTACTGCAGCAAGAATTTCAGCTACGGCATATCTGGAAGACCCAGTGCCTGATGTGTTAGACAAATTATAGTATGGAGACGGACACGACCTCACAACTGCTATTTCATTCGCCTTTTTTGTCCTCATTTGTTGACTACGAGCTAACATAAGTTAGCAGCTGAGAAGGCTGTCGCGGCCAAGAAGGCCGTAGTGAAAGGCATCCACGGTAAGAAGGTCACTAAAGTCCGCACCTCGACCACCTTCCACCGCCCCAAGACACTCCGTCTCCCGCGAACGCCCAAGTACCAGCGCAAGTCGATCGCGCATGCTCCCCGTCTTGACCAATACAAGGTTATCATTGGGCCGCACAGTAATGAGTCGACAATGAAGAAGCTTGAGGAGTCGAACACTATTGTTTTCATTGTTGACATCAAAGCCAACAAGAGACACATCAAGGATGCATTCAAGAGCTTGTACAACGTGGACGTGGCCAAGGTCACCACTCTCATTACGTAAGTGGAGTGTTTATTTCAATCCTGGAAGGAGAAGCTAACACATCGTAGCCCTACCGGAAGCAAGAAAGCATACATACGATTAGCGTCAGAGAATGATGTTTTGGACGTTGCGAATAGAGTCGGTTTCATTTGAGCGGTTCACAAAAAAGGGAAGAGGCGGGTCCAAGCGTCGTATTTTGTAATCTAGTAGTGGGAAATAAACCATACAGCACATAACGTTATATTCTGTGCATAACTGTCTGATATTGTCTGGATGTTAGTGATACTTTGAGGAAGTTTTGGCGAACCTGTTATCGGGGCTAATACGGAGTGAGCCCAGCCGCAGATACAGTGGGGTCTTATACGCCGCGAAGGAACGACTATACCGAATTTGCCATCTCCCATTGGTTTTTCATCGTTGTTCTTCGATAGGCATTAACGGAAAGACACCTCAACACCCCTCAGTCGGCTTGTTGCTTTTCCAATGGACGTCGGAAATTCCAGTTGCAGAGTCTGAAAAGGAATGATATGATAGACTGGAGTTTCTCTTCATAGTGCTACAAGGGTCCACCTTTTACATTATAAATATTATACAACTTACGTCCATGCAAAAATCATAGAAGGCCGCTTACAACTGTACCTATTGCAGTAGTTACCCTGCCTGCTGCTATTAAGTAGAGTGAGGCGCGACCTACGTGAGCACGCGTATTAAGCAGGAGTATCATCTCGCAAAACCACAGTCGAGTAGGTGACGACTACAGACATCACAGGTTAGAGATTTCAGATATAGACATTGTGACCAGGATTTACGTGGTTCGGCATAGCTATTACAACGCAGATACTACGATAGGACAGGATGAGCGATCAAGCAATGGAGGAAGTCGATTCTGCCACTGCTGCCGCAGCTGCGTCGAAGGAGAAAGCAGCCAAGAAGCGGTTCGAAGTGCGAAAGGTAAGTTAACATTCCACCCAGCATCTCTACGAGCGATGTACTAACGGGATTCGGTGTAGTGGAATGCGGTGTCGTTGTGGGCTTGGGGTGAGTCTGTCTCGAGGTTGCGCTTGTGAACCACGTCTGACTAGATAGACATCGTTGTCGAGAACTGTGCGATTTGCCGGAACCATATCATGGAGCCATGTACGTATTACTTCGAACTCACTTGCATATTGCGATTAGGTTCTTAACATAGCAGGCATTGAATGTCAGGCGAACCAGGGAAGTGCTACCACGGAGGAATGTCTTGTGGCATGGGGCATCTGCAATGTAAGCAGTCGACATCGATTTTTTGTCTCTCGGTCTGGCTAACTGGTTAGCACGTTTTTCACTTCCACTGTATTTCACGATGGTTGAAGACACGGCAAGTGTGCCCACTAGATAATCGGGAGTGGTAGGTGCTTCCAGGATGATGTAGCATATGAAATGCTAACCTGAACGCTCTAGGGAATTTCAGAAGTACGGCCACTAAGGGACGATGCGTTAATATAAATTATAATACAATTAATTTTCTAAATCACTCTGGGCAATATATGCTCTCAAATGGGCTTTATGTTGTCGGATGCAGTTGCTCATCATCTTATTAAACATATCGACGTCGCTGGTCCTTCTAGCACTGCCAATCGGATCATCCGGGTCCTTAGGATCTAGTTTGTCCAAGCCACCGCTGTTGACGAATGCCTTGATGTTCTGCTGGAGCGTGAGCAAGTGAGGCATATACATGGTACGCGTAATTATGCACCGTAGCAAGATAGCAAGCGTAATTGCCGTTGGTTGTTGCAGCGGGAGCTCCAGTTCTGGCTCGAATTGGTCGGCGTCATGCTGATTTGGAGTGTCAGGGTCGATATAGTTGTCGAGGCCAAGCTCGACGAGCGGGTACGAGCCAAACATGGCAACGTAGGTCTTTATCACTTGAGCCGGCTTGTAGGAGGTGGCGACCATGTCGAAGTATTGCGTCGCGATGACAGGGTCGAGCGGAAGGCCGCTATTGACGATCTTGTGGATCATGCGGTAGGCGCTATCGATCTGGTTTGAGAGCTTGTAGCGATAGAGGATGACCGAATAGGTCATGAGCGAGACGTCGTCGACATTGGCATCGTTGGGTTCGTCGCGCAGTTTGGCAACGGCCGCGCGACAAAGGGCATGTGCGATGTCGATACGCCGTAGCCGGAGGGCACTGACGGCGAGCAGGTTGAATAAGTTGATTGTGAGAGGTCTCGCTCTGGTGAGCTGTTGAAAGAAGAACGTTGCGTCGGACGGGTGGTCGATCCGGACAAGGCGATCGATTATTTCGGGGTAGACGCTGGGCCTGAACACGCACGGCTCCCAATGGTTCGATAACGGGCCCCGGCTTCTGGCTGGCGGCGGGACGTGGTAATGGCCAAGATTGACCAGAAATATGAGGTCTTCATGCCTGCGGCAGAGGGTGAGAATAATCGGCACGTACTCGGCCCCGGACAGGGGCTGTCGCAGGCGAGAGAGCTCGTACAAAAGCCGGCGGTAGTTGCGGTGGGAAATGGTAGTGGCGAGCAGCTCGCGGGTCTGGCGACCGAACGCGAACGGAAGGGTGTCGATGGCGGCGAGGAAGTCAAGCAACAACCGCTCGCTGTCTGGGTTCTTGACCGCCGCAAGGATCGTGATGTCGACCGCTGCCGCGATAGTCTCCGTGAAGGACTTGTTTGCAGACGTGGAAAGCGCATTTGCCAGCAAGCCCAGTGCGGTCGCCGGCATGTGTCTACGGCACAGTTCGTCCACTAGCGGCTTGAATATGCCTGCTTGTGAGCAGGAGTCGAGGCTGCTGAAAAGCAGCCACACATGCTCGCAGCTGCCCGCATTGGCGGCGTATAATAGCAAACTGACGATTCGCGCATAATCAGCGGATGTAGCAGTCTCAGCAAGAAGACCGGGCACGACCGGAGCAAGCGGAGCGACTGTCGAAGGCCAGACTTCGGCCACAATGCGCGTCATCGCCGGCTGGGGCAGGGCATTTCTGGCAAATATGCCCATCATCTCCATCCATTTCTCCCGATTGACTACATCCGGAGGCCGAGACTATTCTATTAGTTTGGCAGTTACATTCAATACTGACAACTAACATACTGGCAATCGGCCGGTGGCCGTGGCAAACATACGTGCACATCGGACCCTGCTCATCGCACTTGCGAAGAAAAATCAGTATGGACGGCGGCGATTCCACATAAAGTTTGACGGCGCCTCGTGTCGATTGCCACGACTTTCTTTTCAGCATTAGCATTATATACATATCACAGCATTGCCTGGACGGCATGACTAACTCGAAACTGATTGCATATTTGGGACCGCCGGGTACTTATTCGCAGCGGGTGAGTCGTTATTGTGCTGTTCCGTTTAATGTTCTCGCACCGTCTAACAGAACAGGCTGTCACACAATACTTTGGCAAAACACCGTCAGGGCACTACGAATACGTGCCGCTGAACACGATCGCAGACTGCTTCACTGCAGTCCAGGACGGCACAGCCGCGTACGTTGTGGTCCCGTTCTCAAACTCGTCGAATGGGCCAGTCAAGTTTACCTACGACCTCCTCAGGACGACAGAGCCTAGGCCAAGTATCATAGGCGAGACACAGGTGAAAGTTGAGCACTATATTCTTGCGGCGCCAGCTACCCTACAGAGAATAGAGCAAGGTGGTGAAGATGCCGTGCGTACGGTGTATTCACATCCACAAGTCTGGGGCCAGTGCACACAGTATCTCACCTCCCACTTTTCGAATGCTGCAAGAATAAGTGTAGACTCGACAGCGTACGCAGCAACTCTGGCTGAAAAGGACGAAAACGCAGTTGCGATAGCATCGATTGCTGCCGCGGACGTTTTCCACGTGGAAGTGTATGCTGCAGAAGTGCAAGACAACCAAGACAACTACACACGATTTCTGGTCTTGGAGCGGTATGTCAACGGTGCCGAACGAACGGAACTAGATCAGTCGGTCGACATGGAACTTGTTCGGTGGGATCGCGTAACTGCGGCGTGATAATGCGAATTAGACTGTTCAATACATTGACATGGAGGCGGCGTGATAATGCGAATTAGATTGTTCAATACCTTGACTTGGAATATGTATATTCGGCAACCTGCATACGGCATTACGGCGTTGGATGATTCATTATGTACTTGGGTATTGTACTAAGTGTTGGACAGAGGTCAATCACTGTGAATATTGAATACTGTTTGCACGGCATAGAGAAAGTGTTTGAGATGACCTGTTGTTCGAACCCATAAACGCCCACTCAGTTTATAGTCTCCTAAGAATTATTGTCCTGCCTTCGATTTTATTGCGCATCAATGTTACCTGGTAGATTTTTTAGTCTCAGCTCATTCGAAATGGTTAACTCATATCATGTAAATAGTTAGACACGCTAACTTACGTCTAATTAAAACGTTGCTGACCACATCAATTGCAGCTGGCGTAATCGGCTATCGTGGTGCTTATTGTGCCAGTTCAGAGTACTCCGGACAGATGTATGGCAGGCACCTAAATACTATCGGAAGCTGGCCGGGCCAGAGGAACCGTAGCTGTGAGCACGGCCGTAGTTCAGGATACGCCATCCCAATCAGGCTAGTGGGACACCCCGGGCAAGGCAGCTTTCGTTTTACATCGTCACCGTCAGTCCAGCTCTTCTCGAGTTCTTGACCTCACCAACTCCACTCACTTTGCATCAATTGTGACCTGCCGTCAAGGCACCTCTCCACTCACCAACATTAGGCGATGTCTTTGGCTTCTACGCCACAGCCGCCGACGGCACATGCGCGTCCCATCCAGCCGCGGCCCGCACTCAGGCCAATACTGCCCAAGCCGCCGTCGGTAGCACCGGTAGACCGTACGGCAGCAGCAAGCACAGCGGCATCAGTTACAAGCACATTAACAGCGAAAGGACCTGCGCAGACGTCGCTGTCGCACCTCGGCTCCCGCGTCATCGGCTCCGTTGCGTCTTCCATCTTCGCCGGTTCAACCACAATCACCCTTCCGCCCAGACCGTCTGCGTCAAGGTCAAAAGCAAAGAAGCGCGCGTCGCCCGACCGCGTCCTTGTAATCTCCCCGGATGCAGACAAAAAGCAAGACATGGCCGTGTCCAACGCCGCTGCTCTGAAAAAGCGCCGGCGCGCAAAATGTGAGTGCGAAAACTCTTCGTTTTGTCTGCGTTCCGTCCTGCACCGTCTGCCGTTACACGTATCTGTTCAGTTATCCGAATTCCAGTTCTGATGTTTCTCGGTAATGTGTGCAAAGTATGATTCTGTTACGAATGCAGTGCAATTGATTTGACTCCGGGCAGGCGGAACTGTCTTTGGCTCATCAGGGCAGATAGAAGTAGCATTCGTCGATGACTATCGAATCATGTTCTATAACGCTGTGTGTTATAGTTATCGCTGTCTACTCTACACTCAATCAGCTCATTCATCTATTAGTTCTGTCGCTGTTAGTCACCACTCCGTGCGCGGAATGCGGTTCACAATTGACCTACAAGGTGTATCGAGTTGTCTCATTTTATCACACTTTACAGTAACAATAATGAAGCGGATACAGTTGGCAGACACGGATGCAGAGCGGACGTTCGTCGTACAAGCTAACAATGTCATTTGCATGCAGTAACAAGTCTTGCGGCCTCCGCTCCAGCCGCTGCTCCAGTCGCACTCGGCTCTCTCAAGCCAATGTCGTCGACTGCCAGCGAGTCGTCGTCCGCCTCAGTCTCGACACGCGCGTCGTCAGTGGCCTCGCCTGCACCTGGGCCGGCCTCTGGTCCGGCTGTATCGGCTGCTTCACCCTCGAGCTCGGCCGCAGCGTCACTTGCCGCCTCAGCCGTCACCGCCACCCCCGCCACACCCTTGCGCCACTCCGCCGGGACCCGTCCCGGTATCGCGATTCCACATACAACTCCGCAATCCGAGTCCACGGCCGCGTTCTCCGCTTTTGACCTCGATATCCTCTCGCCAGATGCTTTCTCACTCCCCGCCCCTTCGTCAGACATCTGGTGGCCCCGACTCGACGACTCGTCCTCAGTAGGCGTGTACGACTCCGATATCAGTATATCGTCCTCCTCGTCGTCCACGCTCGCTTCTGCTGCCGCGGCTGCCCGCAGGAACCTCGATCGCGCGTCTTCCACATCTTCGCTCTCATCTTCTCTTTCGTCCTCGACATACTTCTCTGACTCGACCATCAGCACCGCTGTTTCGAGCATCGTTATCGACGAAGAGCCTGAGTTCGACTCTGAGCCCGCAAAGCGCGTAGAGTCGGAGATCTCAGACATGATCCACCGGCTCATCACTGGCGATGACAAGCGGCAACCCATCGACGATGAAGACGAGGAAGAAATGCTCTTTGCGACTCCCACAGATACCTCTTCCGTCCGCCAAGCCCGCGCTGAGTCCGAGGGCGCCCGCCCACGTGCTCAGAAGCAAGACTCACTCCGGCAATTATTTTCCATCTCGTCATCAATATCATCCAACGCGCAACTGAAATCATCAGAATCTACCGCGACTCCGATCCCTTCGCTAAATCCGGGCAAATCTGCTCGGGCGGCGTCTGAGCCGGCGTCGATCACGATCCCGGCCGAAAAGAATTCGTTCGAAGACGAATCTGAGATGGACTTTATACTTAACCGCGAGCTACTTGTCAAGAAAGGTCTTGGTAAGTCCAAGGTTAGCAAGCATCATGTTCCTGCTCAATTCTCTACGTCAACTTCAGACGTCACTACCGCTGTCGACCATTCCGAACGTGCCATATCAGGCATTATCAATGAAGATCTGTTTGCGGAGGATGATGACGACGAGATGATTTCCAGCACAACGTCTCACGAAAGCGGGAGTATGGATGTCGACATCGACGGCACTTCTGGTGGCTTATTCGGTGGTCTTGACGATTTCGGACTCGCCGACGACGAACAAGATCCATTCACATTCCTGGACGTCGTGGGCGGCACGTCTGGGAACGAAGTTGTCGAGAGCGCAGTTGGATGGTGACATTAATAAATCTTATAGAAAAGTTCACAGGATGAGGTATGGTTGGGAACGGTATGGATTACTTGTTGTTCATCATACAGTACGGACACTGATAAACGCTATTGATGATGTTGGATGGGGTTTGGTATGTTTGTACATTAGTGCTTTTAAAAATCTATTCATCTTCCAATTACACTTACACTCTATCCAAACGGTTATGCATGCAAAAACTGATTACGTTGTGGCGACGATTGCGCTTCACGGTGCACCGAAGTACTACCCGCCATAACTGTCCTCTGCAACATCATGCTCCCCCACTATTTTCAAAAATACCTGCTCCAGACTAGGCTGCGATACCGAATAATACATAATCCCAATCTTTTCCTTGTCCTGTTCTACAGCACTGAAGATCTGCAGGAAGTTAACTTGCGCTGCTCACCTTGCGTTTGCACAGCGAGTTTAACTTGGCCATGGTATATAATACCTTCTACGCGGACAGTGTGTCCCACGAACTTATCCCTCGCCCAGTTCACAATCTGCCGCATCGCCTCCTCGGTCGAGATCATCCCATCGACGTGGATTATCTGGATGTAGTAAAAATCGCCATACCGCTCCCTCAGCCTGTCACTTGACCCGACGGCCCGCAGGTTCTTGGCTAGAATACCAGCACGAGAAGCCAACGCGTCTGCTTCCTCCATCGAAGGCGTCGTAAGCACAATACTTCGCCCACTTGCCACATGTGCCAGTGTGCGCCACATTACGCGTTTACTCGCCGCGTCCAAGCCAGACGACGGTTCATCGAGCAACAGCACCTTGGGATTCGCCATTAAAGCAATACCCAGTGACAGTTTCCGTCGATTCCCACCTGACAACTTCGCCGCCATACGCGTACGGAAACGTGATAACCCAACAGCGTGGACAATCTCCTCGACGTTGTGCTGCACGTTAGCACCCTCCAATCCCCGCAGCCGCGCATAAAACGATAACGTCTCGTCCACGTTCATCTGATCGATGGCGTCAAACTGCAGACAAACTCCTAAATGCGTCCGTGCATGCGCCCGGTTGGAAGAAACAGACACGTCTTCAACAAAAACGTTCCCTCCCGACGGTACTATCTCACCGCGGATCATATCAAACGTGGTCGACTTGCCTGCGCCGTTAGGGCCCAGCAAGGCAAAACATTCGCCTCTCGCAACACCAAAACTGACGTCCTCGACGGCCACAAACTTGCCAAACTGTTTGGAAAGGTGCATTACGCGCAGCCCATCGCTGTTTTGCGGACTCTCGACTCTCTGGATCTCTGACACCAAGTCGACATCAGGCGGCGCGACCTTGTCTTCTGCGTCCGGAATCCTGAATTTCCGCTTGACTCTAAGCCGAAACAGACCCGAGTCCCACCAAATCAACACACCGAACAATATTGCTGCCTGCAAAACTAAATACAAAATAGGCGCCCCATAAGCGCCTATATCACCGTAATACGAATAGGCCGTGTCGCCATTGCACATCGAGCTGAAGAGGTTGAGCGACAAAAAGAGCGCCTTGATAAGGTTCGCGATTGGTGCGAACAATCCCATCACGTAGTATAATATACTAAGTGTGCGGTCGACTTCACTGGCAGTCACGAATGTGTTGACCGATAAATATGCAATCAGGTAGACGAGGAAGTAGCAGCATTGATAGGCGGCAGTTATCGCAAACGCTGCCAATTGCGATTTTGAAATCAACGAGACAACGAATGCGAGGAGAATCGACGTGAAGCCGTACAGGAACATCACTACGAATAAGTATCCCAAACCAAACCAGTTTGAATTCGCACTGGCCAAAATGCCAGTTACAATCACTGTAGCTAGCAACGCGAAACAGGAATCGTACAAAAGATACGAGATCCACAGCGGTAACACTCCGAGGCCGTTAGAGTAATGAAGAGCGCGGACGCGGTGAAGGCGTTCCATTGTCGGATACAAAGAACAAAAGGCTGGGTACGCACCCATCGCAAGGCAGATATATACAATAAATTGTAGTGAATCGCCGGTGCCCGGCACCCAAGGATACTGGAACGGGGAGTAGTTTGTGATGATCGTCGCCGTACCGTTCGCGCGGATGTTGTTCAGCATGTTGAGCACGATCGGACCAAATATGATTCCCGCACCCGCCGCCGCAAGCTTTGATCCTCCATTTACTCTGTACGTCAATGTCACTGGCGAACCGAGGTATATGCCACCCGGAACCAAGGTCGAGAAGTTCGTGTGAACGGCGTCAGTGAAATTTGAAAAGTGTTCTCAAAAGTGATGGTACTCGACAAGGAAGTAGCTGCCGAAGAATTCGCCCCACTGGCTGACACGGCAAGGAAATTTGATACTCCAGGGAGATACTCCATCACTGTAGACTGCGGCCCGAAGATCATGTCGTACGAATCCGCTGACGCGGACAGAGTAAACGAGTCATATTCCTGATCATCCACTGTATTCACAATATTACAAGACGCACCTTCATATGATCTCACGAACCGCGACACAATGCCTCCGACCAAGATCGGAATTAACACGACACAGAACATTGGGAAGGGATGTCTGCGCGTGACAATCAAGCGTTTACGCGTCATAGTCCATATTTGTCCTGTCACTACAGTCAGCTCTTGCCTCAAGGCAACAAGAGAAAGAAATGCAGCGGCCTTACCCCACAAACCGACAATCCTACCAACCTTCAAATCAAGCTCGCTAGACACTTCTTCAAATGCGAGGGCAGCGTCCTTACTCACGTCGTCGTCACCTAGATAAACAGCATCGTTCGCTTTCAAGAGCTCTTGAATCTCAGGATCTGAATCGGCCGCAAACTTTAAAAACACGTCCTCCAGCTGCGGCCCAGAGACTCGAAGCTCCTTGTGTCCTTCCCGTTCGAGCCGACTAACGAGCGCGATAACCTGGCTACCGTTCTTGACTTCGTAAACCATCTCTTTTCCAGACGCCGGCGTAATGCTGAAAACACGATACCCATTCCCGAAATCCTCTTTTAGCTTCATGGGTGATCCACTACCAGTCAGCACCCCTTTAGCAAGGACAGCAATATTATCCGCAAGAAGATCAGCCTCGTCCAGAAAATGTGTCGTCAGAATAATCGTCCGCTCACCGCGAGAGGCAAGCAAAATATCCCAAATCCGTCTTCGCGACAGAGGATCTAAGCCTGACGACACTTCGTCCACGCAGCACACTTTGGAGCCACCGGCAAACGTCGCAGTCAACTGTAATTTACGTCGTTGTCCGCCAGACAGATTCTTGGACAGATATTTCTTTTTGGAGCTCAGATCACACGCGCAGATCAAGTCCTCCACTTCAGCATTTATATCTGATGCGACAGCGCCGCGGATGGCCTTGATTCGGGCCCATATCCTAACGTTCTCTTCAACTGTCAGATCGTCCCACATCACGTTCTTTTGCGGACATATTCCGAGTTCGGTACTTGACCCGAAGGTCATAGTGCCCGACGTCGGGTTTTGAATGCCCGCGATCATTTCGAGCGTAGTGGTCTTCCCCGATCCATTAGCCCCCAGCAGACAGGTCAACTCTCCAGTTCGAAACGAGACTGACAAATCTTTAACAGCTTCAACAGGAGGAAGCCTCTTGGATTGCATAAATACCCCGAGAAACGTGAAAAGCCTGAATGTCTTCGTGACGTGGGTTAACGTGAGCGCGTACTCGTCATGCTCGCTGCCGCTAGTCGTGCGACGCTGTTTGCCGTACAGTACACGTTCAAATGCCATGCCGAGGAAGAAGTACGCAACTGTTTGCCAGACGGCGCCGATCCAGTAGATACCCGGGGCCGTATAGCCTTCCGGCGGGACGTGCATTAACGACAGCGCCATTGTCGCGCGCTCGTATCTTGCGTTTTCTTGGATGTAGAAGACGTAACCCATGGGTGGGAAAATGAACCCAAGAACGCCCGACGTTGCTCCATTGTGGGGCCCCACCGCTCGCTGAATGACAGCCATGATGGCAAGCAGAATGCAAACGCCTGTAGACATGATACCGGCCAGCTGAGTCTGTTTCCACGGCTGCGCGAGCACAAGTGACCATGATACGTTAGCAATACCATTAAGGATGTGGAACACGATGACGGTCCCGAGATTCGAGGTTTTGAACAAACTAATGCCGACAGCCACGCCGACTACAATCCAGCCGACGACATACAGTGTCGAAAACGCGAGAAAGAAAGATAGATGGCGGGCCGCTTTGCGACAGCCCATGCTTTCCAAGAGGGTGGACAGACCATGTTCGCGCTCTGAGGCTACGCGACCAGTAATATGATACACTACGCCAATCATGGCGAGGTACATAGCAGGGGAGATATAATTGATGACCGCATTCATGTAGTTGACGCGAATATCTTGGCGGTGCTGTTCCTCCGAGCGCGACGTGTACGGAAGCGAGAGCGGCACGTCGTCCAAGACGGACAACCCGGTCAATGTTGCGTCGACAGCCCATTGCAGCGGCAGAAGGTACCGTTCCGAGTCGGACGTGTGGTCAGGGACGTTGACGATCCCGAGGCCTGCGTCGGCGCGCAGCGAGTAATTGTACACCCTGTTCTCGAAATCAAAACTGTGCCATTCGACCGCACTGTAGCAAGTGCTTGACCCGCGCAGGTTCTGCTTGCAGACTGTGAGCAGATCGACAGGGTCGTTGAGTTCAATGACCTGGGACGCTGGCAATCCAGACGTGACGGTCTGCATTATCTTACGCATATCGGACGTAAGGCCGCCGGCAGTCGATGCGAGATACACGAGTTTGCGATTGCCGATGACTTCAGACAATTGTTTGACAGCAGCTGGATCGGCCACGCCATACTGCCCCCGAGGTACAAACAAATTCTGCGCATAGCCCTGTTTCTGTTAGCATAGAAGGATCGCAGCTGAAGTTCGAGGAATTTGCTGACCAGAATGCATTACATGCACAGCTGGCAGTCATAGACGACAAGTCGGTTGGCGAGTTGGAATAGGCCTCCCCTGACTTGGATTGCTCTATATTCGCCAGCAGGTGCGTCGGAGACTGTGAAAGGGCGGCTATCATGATTGATATAGGTGTGTTCCAGATTCATCTTCTTGCGAGGTAGAAGCAGATGCTTCTGGAATTTTTCTGATCCCTTAGTAAGGTAGACGGTGTAAGCAGGCGTAGGCGTAGGTCGACCTTTTGTAAGCGCAGTTGTTATCATAGCTTCATGAACATCGCTGACCGAGATGCCACAGCCTTCCGCCAACTTCTTTAGATCATATACAATCTGTTTGTGGCCCTCAGTCATCTGGACGAATCTGTATCTGTTCGTTACCTTGCAATAAGTACCGTCACTGTCGATCAGGCCAGCAATAACAGCCAGACGCGTGTCTTCATCAGCTTCCATATATGCGTCAGGAATACCACCGCTTTTGTCGCCGAGGATCCCGAGTTCCCGAAGACCATCCAGAACAGGGTTATTCGTTTTCCCTGGTCCTAATTGCTGGCGCGCGATCATGTAGCGGAAGACATCACTGTTCGTTACATACCCGTTGCTCAACACCGTGCCAGCCGGCGTGCCCAACATTTTTGTCAAGCGGAGCTTATCATCTGGTGACCTCGAGCTGTTGAGTCGGTCAACGTAAGATTGCAACCAGACACGAGTCTCGGGGTCTGAGGACGCAATTTCCGCACGATTAGCCGTGCCATCACCGAACCACAACCCCAAAAAGAAAGGATCAAGCGGTCGCGGACCTGCGGACACGGTGGTTGAATCAAAGGCAAGCGGAGCACTATAGAGCTTCAAGCGTTTGCCTTTGACCTGCTCGTGGCAGAGTCGCTCAAACTCCTCGTCTGTCATGGAGAATACTTCGCCATCGCGGACAATTAGAGGATCAATCAGATGATGATGATCGCTTCTCAAAATTTTGAGCGCCAGCTGTGCCAGCTCTTCGGTCTTGAAACGGCGATACACGCTCCGAAGACCACCACAATCACAGTTAATGCAGTCAAGAGACTTTCGGATGGCCGCAAAACGATCCGCAGCCGTATTATCCAACTCCGTTGACGAAGAGTCAGACAACGGTGAACTCGAACGAGGTGAGTCGTCAGGCTGAGGGTCATCGTCAGGCTGAGGCAGCTGCGATGATGGGATATATGAATGACTAGACTGGGAGCTCGGCAGGTCCCACTCCACAAAAGGCGTCTGTGGGAAGGAGTACTCGGGTCCGGGCGCAGTAGGATCCCCTGTGAAAGAGTTAGCAGGACGAGGCAGTGTCAAGGCTCGAATGACGGAGCACATACCTGTCAATTTGGTCGGCTCGTCGATGTCACACTCCTCATCTGTACAATCAACCTCCTCGGCTTCGGCTCTGCGTGTAGAAAGTTGCTCCAAGTAGGTATCCATAGAGGCCATCCATTCCAAGTACCTATCCATACCGGCATGAATGGCGTCTATGGCCTCTCTGTCCAGGACAGAAGCATGCGCGACCTTTATATACTCGTCAATACGTTCAGAATATTCGTCCTCGTGACCGGGATAATATTTCTGCTTGAGGACCGTGTCGATGTACGCGTGAACAGCAGTCGGCTCTGGATGGTTAATATCACCACGCACAAGATCTTGATAGAAGTAGTCACTCAAAATCCCTGGATGGTTAGCACGACGCACAAGATCTCGATAGAAGTCGTCACACAAAATGTCCAGATTGAGATCGCAGGCTTGCTTTACCGGGAGTTGTCGGTCACAGCGAGTAAACCAGGTGATCGACTTTCCTGAGATGCTAGGACTTATACCGGTCGTGGTCAGAGTAAGTCAATGCGGAGTGCAGGTGAAAGATGTCCATTTACTGGAATTGAAGTCCTTGTACGTGATCTTCCTCAACGGACCTGTAGCAGGTGGTGCGACACCAATGCAAGGTGTTTGACAATTTTGTGCATCGTAGAGAATATCGCCAATTTGGATATCTCCGACACGTTTGAGACCGGTAGTCGTGCGTGCGAGTGTGTCTGACGCGAAGCCCATGTCGCGAACGTTGTCCTGAGGAGGAGTTGTAACGAAGATGTTTGTTGGAAAGTAGCAGACAGATGTGCGGGAGGGTCTAGTATTTATGGTCTGCGTGATTCGATAGCCGCGGTTATTAGCAGTCGATCGGGCGGGTTGTTTGGTTTGTGCTACCATAATCCACGTTGGACGCGTCTCTACACCGCGTCGCGCGAAAACGACGCGCCTTGTTTACATAAATGACGTTGACGCGTAAATGGCTAGCGTGTAGTGACCCACGGGCCAGGAGGTTGTGGCACAAGTATGTCGTTGGCTGCGTCCGACACGCCGTACTTTTGAAGTGTGCCATGTACCTGGGACAGCTCACCATAGAACTCGGAATTTGTCCCCGGTGTACAGGTAGATTTCGGTCTCAACATGAGGTAGACAAAACGTCACAAAAGATGATTGGTTTTACTTGGATCTTTACAGTGGCTATATCAGTGAGAGACAATCTGAACGCGTGCAGGTTGCGCACTTGCGTGGGCAGAGACAGTGCTGCTTCACTAGCATTCGCCAACGACTGTGCCAACGTGGGGCTGTAAATACCTATTGTGGCGAAGCACCAAGCCTCAATGGGAATGTGATTTTCGTCATAATGGGCGGCCTTCTCTTCTTACTCCATTTACCCTCAGAACTTGTTATGTTTTATTTTAAGGCAGTTTGTTACTGAAGATGACGGGCAAGAAGAACGAGCGGATGGAGGTCCAGAACCACGTCCGGAAGAAGATAAGGAAGCATTTCACGTAGAGCGCACGCGTCTGCGCGAAGAGGCTGGCCATTCCAACGAATTGTCCTCTTGCGAGGTCAAGGCGAGATCATCATTAAGTCGCATTGGACGTGTTGGAGCTCTCGCCGCACAATGATGGCCCACAGCTTCAGCAGAGCGGAACCGCTGATATGCGCCTCAAAGCTAATGCTAACCCCGAAAACACGAATACGTTGCGAACACTGCGCCCGATTGAGAATAACTGCTTTAATCAGTACTGCAGCAGCCGAATCCACTTAAATCAGTGTCTCCATTTTACGTTCAATTACTATGTGTATGTTAAGAAAGGACGAAAGGGAATCATCATTTAACGTTTAATAATCGGAGGTCAGTACCTTAATAAAATGCAGGGCAGAAATGTACGCATACAGCGCTAACAGCTAAGCATGAGGATTATTACAATCTGAAGAAATTGTTTAAATCGGAGTGGACAACTCTTGCGAGCCATCCGCACGATCTTTTATTTTTTTTTTTTTTTTTTAGTTTCAAACTTACAGAAAAACGCAAAGGAAACAATTCACGCGCCCTATATAGCAATGTATCCGTTGTATCCATACATACCGACCCATGACGCCCATGCAGGACTCCCAAAATACGACTGTACAACAAACACGCAATTATCGCACCAAAACTAAGGCGAATTAAGGATCAAGATATGCATGAACCGGAAAAGGACAATACAATCACATGCAATGAACGAATGAACGTATGAAGAATAAACGCCGACGGGAAAAAGTAAAACGGAAGCACAAACCTTACTACCACCGTTCAGTGCAACGACTCCGTAATCCAAGACTTGTCACCGAGCGCAAAGAAGATCAAATCAACTCCCCTAAATATACAAAACGCCATTCTCATTGAAAGAACGACATGACATATCTCACCACAGACACTAATTCTACATTGAACCAATATATTAACTAGGACTCGAGGTTGCTGACTGCTTGAACAAGAAGTCAAAGTCGCGAGGAGCACGGCGCTGTGAGGAGGTGCTAGATGGTTTAAACAGGAAATCAAATTCGGCAGGGGCCCGGCGTTGTTGACCGCTCACGGTACTTAGATCACTAACGGTGTTGCTGGTAATGGAATTGCTGAAACGTTCCGAGTTGGGAGTAACTTGAGCCAGCCCTTTGCGTCGCGGCTTGAAAACAACGCTGTCACCAAATCGGCTAGTCCGAGGGGTTTCCAGTTTGGCAGAGATAGCCTTCGAGTCTTCGGTACTCGTTTCAACTACGGCGGGCTGCACAATCGACTGCGATGCACATGGCGATAAGACCGGCGATGAAGTTGCGGGAGATACTGAAGTTGCATCTGGTACAGTATTCGCAGATGACGAAAGATCTTCGGCGACTCTCTTCCCGGCGATATAGTGCTCCACAGAAGAGCCAGTCGGAGCGGAACTTGAAGCAAACTTCGGCACAGGAAGATTGTTCGGCGCCGGAGAAGAATGAAACGTGGGACCCGCATATCTATTAGGATCACTCGATTGCCGAATCGGAGTAGCAGGCGCACTGGAGATCAGGTCCGGCTGTGGCAGTGGATCTTGGTGCTTCAGCTGCTTTTTAGTCTTCGCCGCCTTTGTGGTTACGGATGGTGTAGCATCTTTCTTTTCCGCAACCTTGTCAGAAGTGTTACGACGATGTCGATCCGGAAACTTCACGGGCGTCTCCGTGAAGTTAACAACATCCTTGTAATGCGACGCGATACTTGGCGGTGTGGTTGGATACAACCGCCCACCAAGCCTATCGAGCAGGGGAGAGTACGGATACTGGTTGGCAACTGGCAAAAGCGTTGTTTCACCCATATGATCTGAAATAATGTATATAGCAAACTAAGGAATCAGAAGACAATTCTGGATATGATGATATTGTCCTGTTGGTCTCTGAAGCTCAAATGGTACTGACTGAATGACTACCGCGATGTAATAACTGGTAATGACTATTGTTAGCACTCTACTCATCGACATCGCTGCAGATGCAACTAACCTGAAAGGACTAGTCTTGGTGAATAATACCTCGATATGACTGACATCTGTGACTAGTGATAAACGAATTAGATTGATGGCGCATAGTAGTAGGTCGATCGGCAAGAGAACGGCAGGACGGGCTAAGTGGTATATTATACTTGGGTGGCGCGGTTGTTGCATCACGAGTCACGTTGGCTCCCGCTAATCTAAACAACCAACCGGCGCTCGCGGCGGCGGATCACAACGTGATCCCGTACAAATCCCGATTCGGGTCAGGGCAGCCATGGTCGATTAGGGTTGCAAGCTGACAGCAGAGCTGCGAAAGGTAAGTAATAAGTTTTCAACATTTTTATTGATTTGTGTTGGACCTATGTGGTGCAGCTTGAGCGTTCGCATTATGGTATATACAAATGATATTTTACATCTAGCCTACCGTAATTGTACCTTTTAAGCAAATACCACCATCTTGCTCAATCCAAATCCGCCATTTCTGATCACCAACGATTGCCGCCGGCCACGGCGCTATACCCATCTTGATCTCCTTATCTACAATGACATTCTGCACACAGGAATATCTCACTCGCTTTATTTTCTTGGGTACACCTGCATATGATAGTCCTAGAGCAGAATAAACCTGAAGATCGAACTGTATCCAGGACATCATGAGGACAAGAGACAACGCTCCTTGGACTATGACATCAGGGAGTCGCTCGATCGTGGTGGCGTAGACTCGGTCATAGTGAATTCGATGAGCATTGAACGTAAGTGCTGAAAACCTGAAAACAAGAGCTCTTGTCGGCGTGAGAATCGTTTGGAACAATGGCGTAAGATTCGCTGCGGTTCATGTGTTAATAGGTCGCCAGAAGGACAATCAAAGGCTAACCTCACACTTTATGGGCCGGGCCCTACCAGAGTGATCAGCAATCTTCCCGTTCGTAGATTTATTTGGTAGATACACCAAATGCCGCGTCTCGACAACCGATGCGTCGGTCTCCGTTGAATTGGTCATGCGTCGCACGGTAATCTCGTCCACTCGAGTCCATCTAGATTGGTCGCCCTCAACGGTCACCTCCTCTGTCAACATACACGTTCCTGGCGCCTCGCACACCAGATCCCGACTCCCGAATACTATTTCACCACCGCGCCAGCGTCGCTGTGACTGCCCGTTTAAAAGAATCCTGGTCGACACGGGATCATATCCGTCAGCATACAGCGAATGCTCGTCCGGTATACTTGGAAAATACACAAAATGCCAGCTTTTCGGAATTCTTATTCGCTCGGGAACACATCCGCTAGACACTAGGCCGGACTTGCGTGGTGGCAGACAGAGAAAATCAGGAAATCTGCAGGTGGGTAGGTGCGGGCGCAAAGTCTCACACAGCAGATGCAAGTTGAATCGAGACAGGGGGTCACGGAGGTATCGCTCGCAGGCTGTGGCCATATATTTTCTGTCGCGATCAGGCCAGTTTAACTGCAATATCGAATGGTGAATTCTCTACTCTCTAGATAATAATCTAATCCTACTGATCATAGCATAACAAATGATTGCCGCGAGAGTAACAACAGAGTTTGTTCGAGACAGTGTGTGGGGTTAAACCCGGCAGCCAAATACAGTTCCACCATCCCCCGGCGCTAACCTAAATATGACATAGCTCAATATTGAGTTGCTCATCCACACTCGGGTCAGGGTTTGCCGAGTTGATTGAAACACTCAATCGCACCTCGCCTTTAGTATTCGACAAGCGGAACCCCTCCACGTACTTGCGATCTGCTGGTCGGAATTTACAGCTGCCGAGGTCTACGAATCAATTATTAACCGTAACAGGTCTCCTTACCTTCAGCTGTTTAGGGCAGTCTGGTTGTGTTCGTTTGCGACCACAATGGCCGAGTCTGTCAATATTGAGGATGTTGTCGCTTGGCGGGCGAGGTTATTCAGTATCGCGGAAGAGCTAGCGTTGACCCCAGACCAGTGAGGCCCGGTTCTACAAACGTGGACCGAATATGGTATTAACATGACTATCTAGATTTGATATGTTCTTTCCCTATGTCGACAACGTGTACAAAATACACGGAAGAAGCTCGAACTCGAAACTTGCGACTCTGACGGAGACAATGTACTATCAATGCCGCATTGACAACCGGACAGAGAAATCCACTCGGAAACAGAAGGAGACACACTCTCTTGTGCCAGACGACGACGCAAACCCAGTGCCGATTGACCCAGCCGTCGTGGCTGCTAGTTCAGACGAAGTTTTCACTGCCGTCCTTCTCGAAGAGCATAACCATGGACTCGCCGATGTAACCTCAGCCGAACAGCACACAGAATCTCCGGAACGACCGATGAAACGGACGCGAAATCGGAAACCACGAGAAACATGTCAATGTAATATGAAGATTAAGGTCGTTAGAAATCTCGATGAGAATTGGAAGCCAACTAAGTATGTCATAACGCGAACTAGCGAGGAGGGCCATTCGCATGATATCTCAATGTCAGACCGTATCGTAAAGAACCATAAAGTCCTCGAGCTTATGAACCCGGACCAGCCTCTCGAGAGGAAGCGCTTGACAGCGAAGGAGAAGCGCGCATATGATGTCGAAGCGCTATTGCAGCAGATTCATGCAAGATATAACGAACTTGAGGACAGTCTTCGGGAGCAGTACCCCAATGACAAAAAGAGGCTGGACACGACGATGAGAAAATGGGTCAACGAACTCCAGCGGACGGGCTCGCAGTTTCTTGCAGCGCCGCTTGAGTCGTTTTTGTATACTTAGGTGTTCATGTCCGTCTTGTTTTGCGTAATTTTTTTGTTATTTAGTGGTCATTTCCGGCGTCTATTGTATTCAATTGCTTGATTGTTTCCCACCAGTGATTCAGTTGTAATGTGTACGTGGTCTAGAAGCGTTCATGTCCAGGTAAGGATATACATATCCTTGATTCTGCACATGTTCCCCTATATGAATTCTTGAAATAAAGTCGCAAATCGAATGCACAATCCCGATCCTTTACTCTATATACTCAGACACTGACACTCAGAAACGCACAAACTACAAAAACGGGGAGAATGCCAACAATTATTTAACATGACATAAGATACAAATAGAAAAAATAATAAATAGGAATTGTTACATTCAAAAATAATTATGTTGTCCACCCAATTGCTTCCCCACAAAATTTGGTGACTCAGCTTGTGGACAAACTTTTCCATCCGCTCGCCTATATATTTCTAAATGCAATCAAAGTCTACTCGAATTTGTACTATTGTTGTCGTAAATTAGCTTTAATCCTTGCGGCCTTGGGCGCCGCCGTTCGAAACTGGAAGCGAAGCATTCTTCTTGCCCTGCTGTATCTTGGCGACTGCATACACGAGACCAGCGAGAAAACCGATCATGATAGCCGACACAGAAAAAAATGTAACGGCTGCCTCAAAAAAGATCAGACCCGAAAGAGCGATTGGAAGCTTGTTGAGCGCACCAACCATGGAATAAGTGGTTGAGGACGTGACACGGACACACCAGGCGGAGGTGTAGGAGATGAACACGGACGAAAGGCCAGAAAAGATAATGGCAAAAATCAGAGCAGTGCGCTGCTCTGAGGGGAAGTTGCGTTCAATATTCACGGCCGACCAGTCTTCGAGAAGGAGAGAGCAGGCGAGAAGAACAGGGATCGAAAGTAAATTGTTGTAGAACATGGTGTCAAAGTCTTTGAAATTGGTGAGCTTGATACGCTTACGCATTCCAAGAACGTAACTAGCAGACGCCAAGCAATTAGTGAACATCCAGATGTAGCCTGCATTAAGCGCAGCGATATTGCTGGCAGCGCCATCCTCAGATCCATACGATTCAATTGCATTGCGGATATCGGCCCAGGCAGCGACAACGGACGACAAAACCATTAAGCCGAATGAGAAGAGAGCGAGACCGGTGACAGAACCACCAAACCACAGCACCTCCCCATAAGCAATCAAAATAATGGTCAAATTCTTGAAAATTGTGTACACGGGAATAGAAAGATACTGGAGCGCCTTAGATGATGTGTAGATCATGATGACCAAAAGTGCAGATATAGGGAACCATTTCCGCGCTTCCTGCAAGTTAAAATCGCGGTAAGTGATCATTTTCAGCGACTTGCAGGACTGGATGGCGACTACACAGACAATTGACTACATACTTTAGCCATAAAGAACGAAACTGGTCAATTGTAGTCACATACCTGGACCATAAGCAAGAAGAAATTCAGGTTGAAGGAATACCCCGAAAGAACGTATTTGTTCGTAACAGTCATAAGAATTGAGGCGCCACAGTACGAGAAGATGGAAAGCATGGGGGAATTGGCCAAGTTATTCATGAATGACTTTTGCGCACCGCCAGCCATGGCGCCAACACCCTCGAACTCGGTCGTCCGCTCAGGCACGTCGATTCTGTATTCCGACTTTTCCTTTTCCATTGTCTAGCTTGTCCGCGAGGAATTGCAGTTGTTTGACAGTGAGTAGATGAGATGCGACCGACGAGTGATTAGACGACTACAAAAAAAGACTTGCGCAGAGTCTATATATGACGTGCAGAATGGAGAATATACAAATAATGCCGAGCCGACAACAAGTAGAGAACCTAGACAAGAGTGCACTGAGGAAGGACACGAGTTGAACCAAAAAGTGCAGGGCGGCGTCAATTATGGATCGCGAGACAACAGGAGGCGGCAGGAGGCGGCGTCGCACACAGTGCAGCCAGACACGCCAATGTGTCACCCCAAAACTGTGCAGCCTGGTTTCTGCCGCACGCTTTAGTCCCATATGGCATGATTACTGCATTAAGTATAGCACATTTCCAAAAAGGGCTAGTAGGTGCGGCTCTGCTTGCGAACTGGTGCACTCTATGAGATAGTATGCTTTTAACGGAGCTGCCAGACGGAAAGCAAGGGAACTTGATTCAATTGGACTTCGTAATTAACGAACCGGCGGGCACAAACACCTATGTATCCTGCTCTCGCTCATCAAATAATACTAACTTACAAGAAACACAACAAAACGCACAAGAAGCTGACACCGGCGAAATATATGTTATAGATCAGCACTGGCTTGTCAAAATTCGTAAATTACGCGCAAACTGCAATTAGAATTCAAACATAATTGTACATCATGTCCATGACTTGATGAACAAAGATCTTGATTGTCAAGTATCCAGCAACGCTGAAAATTCACTGTATATTTGGCACAACTCGGCCTTTTATCGTACATCGTATCGCCCAGATCCCGCGTGATCCCCATCATGGTAAAGCCCTGAGTATTGAGATAGAAAGTCTAGGTTTGGTCAATTAAGTGCATGCCAAATTCTTTCCCACCTAAGGCAAGTGCCCCAACCGCGCGCAATTGCCAGTTGGGCCCAGTCTTTGGCTTGACACGACGACGACGAAGGCAACCACATTTGCTCGCTTGCTCGAGCAGAAACACTGTTCCAGAAGGGTACCGGGAGACGTTGCTGTTGCTGTTGTTGTTTCTGTTTCTGTTTCTGTTCTGTCTGTTGCAAATCCATGGTTGAATAATGTTCGAACGAAGGCGAGAGGGAAGATTGAGAGATTAAGCGGGACACGAGGGCCGTGGAGACAGTGGGGACATTTACGGTCAGACGAGAGGCACAGGAAACAGAATAGACAAGAACAGGGCTACGCGCGCAAGACGCGTGAACGAGTGTCGGCGCGTGTCGGCGGCGCGTGTCGAGCACGAGTGATTTGTTTAGTTATTGCCCGTCCGTGCCTGCCCTAACCCCTGATTCACGCGCGTCGAATCCGCATCACTTAACTTAGCCCACCGCAGGAGTGATTTTTGTTATACGACATAATTCTATACTGCTGAGATACATTGATTAAAGTGAAGTCGACTTTCATTACAGTACGGCGAAGTAAGGCGGATCGACTTCTCTTGCGCCGCACAACGCCAATAGCGACAGATTATCGTGGGATTCCAGATACACACCGATGTCGCATGTCTGCCACAACCATCTCTCACACGTCAGCGCCGACATGTGACTGTCATCAACTCGCCCTGACTTAATTTAATCTAAAGCCTGCCAAGAAACCGCTGCTTGCGCCATTTATTCATGGTTACACAAAACACGCGAACCGCCCTGATCGCGTTCCGTCACTTTGTATGGCTTCCAATATCCCGTTGTCTCCGCTGTCTTCCAAGTTTAGTATTGTAGTTAGAACCTAGAACTGCTCAGCTTTCGAATGTGCCCTTTGCTTGGTTAATAAATTGTCGAATGCGAACTAACTGTCTGCACAAGCTCTGTAATTCGGCGAAGTCGAGCACGGCGAGTTCGCGTACGGCAGCTGTTGGAAGCATGGGGTTAGGGCGCACACGGACGCGGCATCTAGTAAACAAATCACGCGCATCAGTCATTCAGCCATGTCCTCGTCTATTTCTCGCTTCCGTGGCCAATAACGCATCCTGCCAAGAAACTCACATGCGCGATTTATTCGACGTTGCACAAACAAATATCGCCCTTCTGTCCGTCTGCCTCTGCTGCCATTCGCCGCTGAACGGCAACTATATACACATCTCATCTCCCCTGCAGGCGGCACCGCTACTGTCTTCTTTCTGACAGCTTGACATGGAGACCGCGTGCGGAATGGGTAAGTTGAAGTATCCGGACCACTGATTTAGCATTCAAATAACTTATTTGCTGTATAGATAAGCCTCAAGATCCTCCTTGCCCTTGCGTTGCAGTCGGCGAACAGGATACTCCGAATATGAAAATCGTTCCCAAGGCATTTTGGAACGAAGATTCCGCTCGAATCAGTCGCACTCTGTGGCTGCCTTCTCTTAATCTGACCGAACGCGAATGGACTGGCGAACTCGTAACTGAAGGCTGGGAACCTGCGTAAGACGGTCTGCATCCGACCAACCATTCACTGATTGTCTACTGGCATCAACCGCGGAATGCGCGACAGACGACAAGAAAGAAAGAGCAGCAAAACGAAGAAAGAGAGAGAAAGAACAAACAGAGAAAGAACAAGCAGAGAAGGCCAGACGTTTCAGGCTATATCCAACCACAGAGCAGAAAGCGATCCTTCGAAACTGGTTCGGCACCGCACGCTGGACATACAACCGATGTTTGGATGCCGTGCAAAAGAAGGAGGTTGCAAAAAACAAGAAGGACCTAAGAGCGGCGTTCCTTAACAAGGATGCAATTGACAACATGGGCAAGCCGTGGGTGTTGGAAACTCCATACGACATTAGGAACGCCGCCATGCAAGACCTTCTCGATGCATATGATTCCGCACATGCCAGGTACACAAATGACAAGAAGGTGTTCAAGATTAAGAACCGATCTCGCAGAAAGTCTCGCCAGGAGAGCATTGTGATACATCATAAACACTGGCCCAGAGTGAAGGGGAAGTACGCGTTTCTTCGCAAAATGAAAAGCGCTGAACCACTCCCACACGACCTGCATTACGACAGCAGGCTTGTCTACCAAAGGACTACCGGTCACTACCTTTGCGTACCAATGCCTTTGCGGGTTCTCGACGGGCCGTCTTCTGGTCGAATAATATCTCTGGACCCGGGCGTGCGAACATTCCAGACAGGCTATAGCCCGGACGGCGAAGCGATCGAGCTCGGCAAAAATGACATTGGCCATATCTATAGGCTTTGTCACTGGCTAGACGAGCTGCACAGCAAATATTCCGTGAAAGACATTACCCGCGCAAAGAGGTGGCGCATGAAAAAAGCTGCAGGGAAACTAAGACGTCGGCTACAAAACTTGGTCAGCGATATGCACTGTCGCACTGCAAAGTATTTGTGCACAACATTCAACCTTGTCATCCTACCAAGCTTCCCAGTTAAACAAATGGTGATGCGCAAGGGTGGACAGCGGCGGATCAGGTCAAAGACGGCACGAGCTATGGCCACTAGGTCGCATTACAGATTCCAACAACGACTTCTCGACAAAGCGCGAGAATATAAATCGTGCAAAGTCGTTTTGGTCTCTGAAGAATACATCAGTAAGACATGCGGAAGATGCGGCGAACGCAACGACGTTGGGGGTAGTAAAAAGTACTCTTGCCAAGAATGTCGGTTTGAGTGCGACCGCGATATCAATGGTGCGCGGAATATTCTGTTGCGTTGCATGACAGTAGATCGGACAGTAGACAAATATCTACACTGGAACGACGATCGTGTGGATGGTCCACATCCTGTGCAGCAACCTGCATTTTAAGAGCCGCCACACATTTACCTTCGTAATTGCTGTGGCGCGCGTTGAGGCTCGCTCCTTCTCGGTCTTCCGAGTTGCATGACTCTTGTCAAAAACGAGTGGTGCACTAGCACTGTGTTTGTGGCGGTTTAATAATTTGGTCCCGTACTATCTGTACGAAATTCGCCTAACTCGATGCATCGTAATCTATGACAATAATTCACAACGTTCAAACTCTGCCAATTGTTTCGATTACTATTGTCTAACTGCTTGTGTCCAGTGTCAATTGGCGTTTGGCCGTCAGATATGGTCTAATTCCAGATCCCAACGCTAGGAAACTCTATCGTAAGTCGTACACACAACGGGAACGATAAAATCGGAGGACAAGACCTATCTACTTTATTCTTATTATTGGCCATCTTACACCGCCAATGCCGCTAGTCCACCCTTCACTTCATCGCTCACATCTTCGACCTGAGCAATAACCGCATTGCCTGCCTTCGTAACTGTCTCCCCGACAAACTTCTTCAGGTCCGTCACGTCACTCGCCGGATCAAGTCCCCTCCACACCACAGCATTCAATTTCACGAACGACGCACCAAAAGCTAATTCTTCGTCCGCCTCAGGCAATTCATCGGCCACTTCAAACACGTCAACCAAACTATTTGACTGCAACGTCGTTAGGAGGACTCGTGCACCTGTTTCCCATCTCGAGCCATATTTTTGCAGGAAAACAGGTGACTCGAAAAGAATCTTCGTAAGGCCTACTATCGCAAGCTTCCTATCCAGCGGGGAGTGCAGTTTCGGTGTGGCCACCAGCACAAAATGCACAAAAATGTCGCCAAATAGTGCGTTCTGTGCGACATCAAAAAGCTCCACTGCAAAATTCGGTCCCAGAAGTTTATCCGCTGCTGCTGGTGCTGAGGCAAGAAAATAAATCAGGTGAGCCACGCGCAGCACCAGCTTTTCTGTACGCGACTTCTCGAGCCGAACTAAGATAATATTTGCAATCGGACTGGTGTACCGCGATATCTGATCTTTGGGAATGTAGTAAAGTATACTCTCCAGCAAGTCCAGGCCAAGGTGATCATTAACACGAGAGGAGAGCAACTTTTGAAATACACCTAGTAATGCCTCTAACAGGTTCATTGATCCGAAAATTGTCGGCGATTTTGCGAGTATGGATTGCAATAGACGGGTGAGCGCGGGAACGTTACCTCGGGCATCCCACAGCGACACTGACAGTATTGGCTGAATTAGCTGTGTATAAGCGTCAGGCAGTGTCGGTTGTGGCGACACGTCCAGCATCTGCGACAAAAGCTGGAATACGTATGGCACAAACTCAGTTATGTCCTGGCCGAGAATGTTCATGTACACAGGAAACAAAATACCGTCAAACGCTCCTGGTTTCGCTTGTGAGGCGAACCTGACAACGATTGCCAGAGACTCAAACGTGTAATGCGAGAATTTCGGATTAGACGGATTTTTACTTGTCTCCGTGACTATACCGGCGAGATGCTGAATCAAAGTATCCGAATATGGGACGATTGAGTCCTTGCTTGTCATAAGTACTCGCATTACACACTTCATTAAAAACTCATTCTCAGCCAATTTCTCTGGAGTGTTCCCTTTCTCTATCAGTCCAAAAAGATTTATGAGTAACTCCTGCGCGACTGGTGCAACATCTTCTTTATCAAACAACAAATGAGAAGATGATGGTTGCCGAATCGACAAAATGCGCTCAATTGTAATTGCCGCGTATGTATAAACAACGTATTCTGGCGACAAAAACATGTTTGCAAGGACTGGAAATGCTTCGAGTAATTGCTGCTTTGTCAACTGATTTCGGAACGTATGAATGAACTTGATCGCGTCGACCTTTAAAATTGGAAGTGTACTAGGCTCAACAAGGTCTGGTGCGATATTTTGAGAGAAAAATCCGACGACGTCAAGAAGCATATTGGTAGCTGACACACCGGAAGCAGTTATGGTACCCTTGACCGCAACCGACGAAAAGAGATAGACAGCCGTATCCTTTAGTCGCCAGTTGACATTTCTGTTGGCGCTATACTGCTGCAAATATCGTTGAGCATATGACATGACGACATCAGTCACTAGACCTTCAAATCGTTCTTTCAATTCCCGCAAGAAATCAGTGGCTGCCCTTCTACGAGTATCGCTGTCTGAACCCTCTAAATCCCTTCTCGTGTATTCGATTGGATCGTCTTCGAACAACTCCTCGTCACTTGCTGTACTCGGGATTAGTACATGGTACGTACCATAATCCAAGATCTGAAACATACCTCGAAGCGTCATGTTGGGTAAAACAATCTTCTCCACGATTTGCTGCAAGATATCGCTAGAACTAAACACCTGAGCACGGTCTCCTGACTTCGTGACCGTCGTCAAAAACGATAGTGCCCGACTAATTAATAGGTCATACTTTGGCTGGAGGCCAGTAGTCGTCAACAGCGTCCATGTGGTGTCCACAAAACTTGGTAGCAGGGCACCGAACACCTCCTCATATCGCTGGGAGTATAATTGAATCAATTCACAAATAGATGCCTTAACTTGTTCCAATGGTCCAGTCTCATCGTCATCCTGCAGCTCGTTAGTACACATAACTATCAAGACAGCAAGAGCACTTACATCAGTCTCAATCAGTGGATTGCTATACCGTAAGTACTTATGAACAAGTCCCATCAAAGTATCAATATGATCTTCAAAGAACTCGGGAATATCTTGACAGTTCAAATCAAAATAGATTTTAATGATAAGTAATAACGTCTGGAACAGCTGTTCCAACACGGCCTTGTTGGTTTGATTTTCAGCGATTAGCTCATCAGTACGCTGGAACAGTGTCATAAATGGCACGCAGAATTTGTCTAACACTAGTTTAATTTCCATGAAAAGCGCATCTGATCGGAACAATGGGCGCCAGCGCTTGAATATAGAGTGAGCCACCTGCAATACACCGTTATTAACTGCAATGTCATTTGGGCTTAGTCTAGACACAAGATCCTATTTCAAGTCAGCAGAGATCACCAATAATAGCTCAACTACTAATACATCGACTAGATTTGGCCAACGATCTGGAAAGTCGGAATCTGCCATGATACTGATCGCCTCACCCAATTGAACCTGCAGTGAGGGTGGCAGCGTTATCATCAATCCAACGATCTCGCTCTTGACTGCGTTCACATCGGCCACCGGAATTAAATAGTTTCCCTCTTCATCTCTCCACTTTCTTCGAATGAAGTTTTTAAAGAACAGTGCACCGGCAAGACGAGTCGTTTGGAGAAAGTCATTCGAAGCAACGATCTGCAGGAGCAAAATCGAAAATCCCGGCTTGGTTTCAGCAGCTCGCAGCGATACTTCGGCTAGATATCATCTATATCAGCTACCAATCCAATTTTTTCCGTTTTCCGCAAGACTTGGCACACATACATTGCTTTGCGATTGCCGGGTTCAATGATGATTGCAGTAACGCAGCTATACTTTGTATATCTTGCACAGATGCCATACTTCGGTGAAATTGGCAATCAAAAAAAAATTTGCCGAACCAAACTTTTATGATGGTGGAGGAGTAATGTGGAATCGGATTTCCAGTAGTACAACGCTAAGCTACGGCCATAACATTTTTCAATTTCGCGTTCTGTTTGTTTACCTAAAGCGAAGCCCAAACCGCGAAACCAGGAGTCTAATGATTCAACACGAGACCCTCAGCTTCTAGAAATAATCCAGCAACTAACTTTAGGTAACTTTGGTTAACTTAGTTAGGTAATATAAGTTAGTTAAATTAGCAGTTGGAGCAGCTATTACCACATAATAATTAGAGACTAATACATACACATAATATATACGTACATACAAAAGAAGATATTTTTATACTAAATACACAGCCCAATTTTAAACTACTGTGGCGGATCCGCCATGAATTTTCTAGCTTCATCTCTATCTGCCGTCTGCAGCTTCATCATAGTCTCCGCAACTGACTGTGATTGACTCTCAATTTGCAATCCCAACCCAATCTTGCACGTGCTCTTCACCTGGTCCAGCTCGCTTGAAATGGTCATCTTGACTGTAGGCGCCACAAATCTGTCGACGGCGAAACCAAGCTTGCCTGTGGAGTCAATCTGTGCTCTGATGGTCGACTGATCTGGGAAATCGACCTTAACACCGGCGACGGTTGTGCCTGAGGGAGTTGGAGGCTCGCCAGCCATAAGAGCAGCCATATTAGACATGCCAGTCAAATCAAGTTGGGTGGAGACAGCAGCTTGCACTTTGTCCGTCAACTTCTGAGTGAATCCCAAAGTCGCCATTCCCTGAGCCGTAAGGATACCAGAACCGATATAGGTATCCGACGCGTATCGCGCACCCAGCTCAAATCCAGCAGATGCAGGATACTCTGCTTGCTGTCGCTGCCAGGTGCCTCCAAGTCCCAGAGTAAGTCTCTTCGTTATGCTTTGAGCAAAATTTAATCCCAAAATACCGGAGAGCTTAGAGTCTAGGAAGGAGGGATTCATTGTTCGGAGATTGAGGAAAAAATCGGGACCAGCAATGTCGGTCTCGAGAACCACCTGTGCGCCTTTGTCGGACGCGTGGGCTTGGAATCGCGAAATAATGCTGTCTGAAATGCGGGTGGCGCCGTGCGCGTTCACATTCAATTCATTATCTAAACCACCCCGCAGGAAGTGCTTGTCGGTTCCCCATATAGTGGTAAAGTTGTAGTTGCTGTCTCGTCCATTGCCGACAGCGAAACTCTGCATTACGTTGAACATTGGCTTGATATTTAGCGTCTGATTAATATCCGCACGAAGTCCTTGAGACATATAAAGTGTCGGCAGAACTTCTTTCTCGACCTCCTTTGTAAAATCTTCGAACTTAACAGGAGTGGTGAGCCCACTGGCAGCACGCCTCGCCGCTAGCTTGTCGTAAAACGAGAGCACGTGCGAAATTCCGGGAGTGGTGCGAATTTTGTCAGTCGTATTCGATGGGAGAGCATTGGAAAGGTCGCCCAAGCCTAGCTTTATCAGACTGTTCTGAATCTGCTCGGTCCTTAATTCCTCTGGAGACTCCATTGTGCGCGATGTGCACCGAGTTGGCGTGATACCTGTAATTGAATTCGTTGAAATGTACAATCAGGGAGTAATAGAATGTCTATTCAGTAACAAATATTCGACCAATCTGGACTCCGTAGGACTTCGGAGGCGATTCCAATGTTTGTCGAAGAGTCAGTTCCAGATTATGCCTGGCGCTCGTGTTGATCCGAATTCATCCCATAGTGAAAATTATTCGTGGGCTTCCAGCGATACACAACCCTTGCCGCAGTCTTGTGGTCACTCACGTGACCACCTTCGTCAACAAAGTGGAGTCTCTCTCGCTCTCTCTCGCTGTCGATGAGGTTTCTAGCTAGTGTGTCTCAAGCACCAGTTATCACTATTAGTTTTCTGATGCGATCATTTGCGGCATCAATTCAGAAGAGGAACTCATTGTGTTTAGTAGACGTGCAATATATTATCCCTAATTACATGCTATGCCAAAAGTCAAACTCCATGTGATCCTTTGGAGAAGAATCCAATTTAAATGAGGTATAGTTACAGTTCCAGCATTTCAAAAGAAGCGTAAAAGTCGTGCATCCGCTCTCCAACACCAGCCGGCAGCACATGGACCGGGTTCAGGGGGCCAACAATGTTCTGTTCGTCGATTATTACAATATCTGGAGATTCGAGTTCACTAGTCCACATAAACGAATATTCGCCAGGCTTGGCTACTCGTAACTTAGGGTTGAAAGAATATCTGTGTTGCACTTCTGAGAGACCTGAGAGAGCATAGCACGAATGGTAGAAGTCCGATGATCTGGTCTGATTAGCAATGCTTATGATAGAGTATAGAACAGATGCACGTGCATACTTTCCAGGCTTATCACGCAGACCACCTCTAGAACTTTGGCAGCAAAACAGAATGTACTTTTGCAAATCAGCTTTGCTCCACAAGACGTCCTTCGCAGTAATTCCAGGGAGTGCGCCTTCTAGAATCGACCAGCATCCGCCAACCCACCAACTATAACAGCCATCCACAAGCTTGTTCGTACGGCCCGAGAAACCCCCTTCAGGTTGATACTGTCGCGCCGAAAGCCACTGGACAAAACCGTCGACGTCAAGATATTTCGGGATCATCTCTACAGGGTTACCGAGGATGCAGAGCGCAGCTAGTCCACAGAACGCGTAGCCCCCGTGCGCTTCATTACAAGGAGCCCCTCCAATACCGCCTTCGTAGGTCTGACAGCGAGAGACCCATTCTGCCGTGCCTTCCACGAGTTCCGGCGTTATGATATTCATCAATGCGGCAGATGCCAGCGCGCAGTAAACCGCCCTATCACATGTCAATATGTTACTGCGACATGCCAAATAAATTAGCTACTTACCGGACATCCTCCTCTCCGCCCACGTGCATACTAAAACCACCATCAGGTCTCTTGACCGACATCAACCATTTATACAACTTTCTTCGATTTATCTGCGCCCAAACTTGCTTGTCCCCTGACATGGCCAACGCATTCAGGGATGCATATGTAGCAGCAAGGTGCGCTGTTTGGCCATTTCCACCACCAAATCCCCCTTCTTTCTCATCCAAACAGGCCATAACTGAGGGCCCGATCCGGGAGAATATGTCGTCTGTTCGACTGTCAGGATCAAGGATCCCCAAAGCATGCAGCGGCCAGTACATGAGCCACGGTTTCGACGCGTCCAGACCAGTAAAAGTTGGTGGTAACTGGAATGTCATAGGAATCTTCAAAAAGTCGGTATGAAGCTGACGTTGTAGGACAGGAAGCTGCCCATCGAGGATCAACCCTGCGCACAACCTTGCGGTCTCCTCTTGTGTGGCAGAGGACTCTGTAATCAGGGAGTCGACCACCGATAGTGCCTCATTATGCACTTTATTTTGTTCAGCTGTCATAGCTGCGGCCATTCGTATGTTTGGGTTGGTACTAAATGTTTTCGGGGTCCTTGGGTTCTTTTTCGCGCCCGGGGTACCTTCTAGAGATGTGGTCGTCGACTCGATGGACGCCGATGACTCGCTGGACGGTGAGACCACGCGAGGACGGAATACTGCTCGGGGCACTGGGGGACGCATGATCCGCGCAAGTCGCCGCGTCTTTAAGTAGTGTGCTCAAGTCTGGCGAGTCCGAACCTCTTACGTCCATAGCCAGGACAATAACTGGTTTGGTAGTGGGTTAATATTGTCTCCTGACTCGTGAAGGCGAATTGAGTCGCTGCAGAACCGACTTCGCTGCCTTGTTCGCTGAAACATCACCAGAAGTAAACGTGAGAGGCGTTCAACGAGTACTATCTTTTTATGGAATCAATTTACGCGTACAATACGCGTGTGCGTTTTGGATGTTAGGGCACTTGTCGATAATTATTGACATCCCGTAGAACTTGCAAACTCCAGACTAAGTTAATGATAATCATTATTAAATAAAGCAAGCAATCCGTGCAATGAGCACCCCACGCTAAAATTACTCCTCATCGTCTATGTCCAACATTGCTATAGTACATTCTATGTAAAACTTCATTCCCATGTCAAGTTAGTCACTCTTCAAGTCGTTCTCTCGTGTCCGGTCCAAAGCCACAGTAGCCGCTTTCTCAATAGCAACATTGGTCCTATCTTTCAGATTTCTGATTTGCCGCAGCCGATACTGCCAATTAGACAGATATTCATCTTCTGGCCGCGCGTGCCAGACAACAGCAAAGATGTCAGCGTTGAAAGCCAGGTTGCGAACAAACAAGGGCAACGACTTCTTTCCAACCATCTTTAGATGTGATGCCGGCGACGAGAAGACTGCAGACGCATCCACCGACGGGTGAGTGAGCACTCTGACCTTGTAGAAGTCAAATGGCGATTCGGCTGAATCGCCAAGTAATGATGACGCCACAGACGACGGTCCCGGCGAAAACGTCGATGCTGCTTTAGTATGTGGTGAAATCACAATATTGATGAAGTTGAACTGAGAGCGAATCGTTTCGAAATTAAACGGTTTACCAGATTCGTTCCAGTAAATATTGACATAATTATTTCCGATATGCCTTTTCTTGTTCGATAAACTCTCATCATCATACATCAGTTCATCACTTTCCGGACTAGAATCTGACCCCGCGCGGCGGCTAGGCATTAGGGTCGTACAATGGAAAATTGCCTGAGTGATCTTATCTGACCAAGCATACGCGTATTCCCCGTCGATATCATGCTCCGTGTCCAAACCGCCCGTATACACCTGCTTATTTTCACGCAGTCTAATTAACTTTCCCATACCGTCCAAGAAATCCAAGTATGACTTTGAGCCCACTGAATTGGCCAAGATTTCACGCTCGGACGTCTGATTCAAACCAATATAAACGATCCCAATCTTGTGGAATTCGACGACAGGTGTACGATCGAACATGCTGATTGCACGTACTATGGCTGGGTCAGCTGGATTTGGGATAAGGGTCGGTGCAAGCACAGACTGGAACTCCGGCGCCGCGACAAGCTCAGTGAAGAAGTAGTCTGGAAGAAATGCAAGTTGATCGTCCGCTGAGATAGGGACCTCTGTAGGTGCGTTGCCGGGAACAGCAGTTGACGACAATGACGATCCGCCCGAGAGTAGCAATTCTGGATCTGCCCAGCCGGGCAGCATACGGCTGTCTGGAAATATATTGAAGGAGCTTGTTCCGGTTGGACGCCGCACGACCACCTGTGAAATTCCGGTCTTCACAAATGTCTCAATCGATACAATACTGATGCCGTGAATCCAGATATTTCCGACAACCTCGCTCCGTGGACGGTCACGTCCAAGTCCTGAAAACACAGTGTGCATCTTCAGCTCGATATCGGAATACGTGAAGCGTGATATCAAGTCAACTGATGCCCAACTTCGTTCATCACTTGGAGTCATAACTCCGGAGAATCCTGGCCCGTTGTGCGTATTTGAACAACTTCCACCTGGAGATGCCGACGATGACGAAGGCCGATTTGCTAGCAACAATCCACGAATGATGAACGGTGCCAAATCTCGACGATCAGCCATTCTCATTGTCAAATACCATGTAGACACCACGCTATAAGCCAATGCGATCAAATATTGTGACCAAACCTTATTCGCATTGGATGACATCGCAGATGACGAGGAGGACAAATCATTTGCGTGCTCCATATACTTGAACGACATGGCAAACACTCGCTTGAAATCATCTTGTGTGAAATTCGACGTCAAAGATGGAATCCGTGCCATCGCAGTCAGGAACTCGAGAATATGCACACTCAATCCAGAATTAGTGATCTTTGTCTGGAAATTCGTGAAAATTTGGGACAGGAACTTCTTAATGGACAGCGGAAACTCGTAACTACACACCAGCAGACAATGCACACACGACGTCGCGATCCGTTCCCATGACATTAGTCCAACCAATAGCGCCTTGACAATGTTGTCTTGATCCATCTTCGAATAGAAGCTCTGATAACCGATAATTGATGACATTGTTCTCACCAGCACAACCTGTACGTCCGCCTTGGTGACACCCTTTGGAATATCCAGCGGCGGTAGCCGTCCCGTAAGTTGATCGCATATTATTGATCTGAGCCACTGAACTTCCGACCTTGACGCCATAAATAACTGGAGATTGGAGAGCTGCGGGGCGAAATGAGCAACTATGAAGGAATATACTTCCCAATTCGTGCCATCTTTGATCTGGCCGATAATAATCGCGAGCCATGTTGATATGTTCAAACAAGCAATTCCACGTTTTCGATTAATGTAATATTCCTCTTCGAACGCTTCGCCTTCAGCAAGGTACGCTTCTTCCAGCTGCGCTTTCGTGTCATTTCCACATACTGTAACGTAAAAACTCGCCCGTTCTGGAAGGGAAGCTCCCAATATCGTGTCGGGTTCTGGATGTACCCAAACTGCAGTCTGTTGTGCCTCAGTTGTCATATTCGGAGCAAAGTGTCCGACAGTTTCGGCGAGTCCATCCATATCCATTGGTTGGATGAGCACCACTCGTGACGATTTGTTAACACGAATTCTAAATAGAAGACGATATATAGTGATAATCGTCTCCGGATCCCAGTCTGCCTGGCGCCGAGAAATCTCCAGGAGCTCCTTGTAAATGATGGCTGACTTTTCGCCACTCCTTTCTAAGCCATGGATGAACATGATGACAAGCGCACGAGCGACGATCTGTGACGCAGTGGCCTTATCATCCTTGCTTTCGTCAGGCATTAGTGGAGTCTGTGATGATGTTAATGATGCTGACGAGGTTGCCCTTGAGCGCGGCAATCCCAAAGTAGGCGGTCGCGACGTTGTACTTATTGTTGGCCCAGCTGCAGCTGGAGTCATCGATAGCACAGACCAGTTAGACTCTTTATCATCTCCATCCATCAGGGACCGATTCTGTGCGCGCATACACCCACGGAATGTTCTGACTAGCTGTGTGAATCCATCAATCCCAATCAACGACGCTACATCTACACCAAAGTCGATGACCTGGACGAGTATTTTCATATTGGATTCCACGCGGATAGTCTGGAAAATTTTCTCAAGGAATTCATCAACCATGCGTTCGTCGCAAACTTCTTTCGCGATCCAGTACACAGCCATCATGTGCTGTATGACCTTTGTCCTTAGCGAGAATGGACGAAGCTGGTTGCGGTAAAAGGCATCTAAAAGTGCCTCGGAATTTTCTCGCCAGCCGCTCGATGAGGGGAAGCAAAGATACTCGTTCTCGTAGTACTCGACGACCATACTCGCTGTCTCTTCGTCAATGTGTGAGTTAACGTCCAAAAAAAATTGAATGAGGGCTTCAGGTGGACCATTGAACGACCCATCTTGGTACAACACTTTCAGTCTTTTCAGAACTTCGTTAAGTAGCTGTCCGATCGAATGAGTTAGGTCATTCTCTTCATCTCCGGTCTGCATTTCAACTCCTGGAATAGGTGTCAACGCGCGTTTCGAGGCCTGTGCAATAACAACAAGTGGGGAATCAGGCGATTTATAGTCTTCATATGTCATCAATGAGTATGTTTCGCTGTTCAGCATCAACTCTCTCATACTCGTGCAAACAGCGAGGTCAATGTATATGTCGTCACGTATGGTCATCACAGTGCTGTAGGATCTCATAACCGAATTAACAGTCAAATTATATGTCTTTGTCTGCCCTGGTTCGTGTTCAAGGAGATTCTGTAAAAAGACAATGGCACCCTTCATAGCGCTCCGACCTCGGACCTTATCTGGCTCTCGAAGAATGTTGTATAGTGCAACGATCGTGTTGTTGGCTAGATGACTGTTAACGAGGTGCAAAATAGCTTCCCAGCAGGAACTGAATAGCTCCGGAACGACCGAACTAGCGCCGCATAACGTCTCAATACTCTGCTCCAGCATTGACAGCGGCAAATTTCCGTACACTGTCAACGTATTGATCATAACAATTCCCTCGATAATGTCACTTTTGTTGGATGTGCGTCTGCAAATATTGAGGATATCCTTTAGCAGCGATATAATATCTTTCTCGTCAAATGCATAGAAATTGAACTTGATAATATTGATGATGAATGAGCATAGGTTGTGCAAATTCTCTTCACTAGGAAGCTGTAATCTTTCGCTATCAATACTGGTATTTTGGCCTGCACTTTTCGCCGCAGATCGCGCAAGCGATACATCTTTGAAAATAGCTCTTAGCCAGGTCGATAAAATCAGTACCATCGGACTCTCTGATGGACCCAGTACCGGTAACTCGCGGCCATTCTTAGTGAGTGCTTTAAACGCTTTGAGTTGTATAGCAAAGTCGTCACCGAGAGGATGCTCCACCAGTGTGCGGTAATACACTAGTTTGTTCACCGATGCAGAGTCTTCATCCATGTCGTAAACGATACACGCATTCAATAAATTTAGAGCCGCTCGACGAACATCCAACGGATTCGTTGGTAAAAGCATATCCTGAGCTGTATACCAGATCTCGACGACGCTTTTCGATATTGCGGTGCGACTTATCGCATCAGCTAGTACATTTGCAGCTGCAATTCGCTCTGCATTATTTGAGTTGTCGCCAACTCTAGCGAGCAAACCGTCGATATCGGTATCAGAACCTTTCGTAGTTTGTCCATCTCCCAGCTGAGACAAGGAGACAGGTGACGCCGCTGGATTACTTGTACTTGCGATATACGAGTTCTTAAGGCCCCGGGTGAGAGTCTTAAAGACATTACCGAACCTATATGTACTGTTGGCACTATTGCTAGACGCCTTGGATTCTGTTGGCCTCTCGCTGTGAGACATGGCGATAACTCAGCAACGCTGGAATATTAGACCTTTCCAGATGACCTGTGATCTCCCATAATCTCACCTGAACCCAAAGCTACTGCGCCCAGTCTATCAGGAAAGTTAGAAAGGAAGACCACTAAGTACTCTGTCTCACGAACTGACTCAAATATTGCAGGCACAATCAAACAAGCTATTTACGTTAGATACATAATTGCCAAATCGCAAGTTCGTAGTAGGACGCACCTCAGCCAACCAGATGCACGTCTAGCTCTGCCATGGTCGTCAGTTTAACATCACACGAACCAAACTTTCCTACACTAGGGGCTTGTAACTTACCAAAAGCTAGCACGCCAGTCAGTTGAAACGATCACGACGCTATCAAGTAATCACACAGGTTTGGTCTAAATTACGGTGCAGGCAATCAAGGACCACCTTGACCTCGCTTGTCTGCTAAAGTAAGTAGATTGGCAGCTCCACACTAACTAGCACGTACCTTTAGGAGTGACATTGTTGGCTGTGTAGAGCTGGATGTCACCCACAATGGTGATGGTGCGGCTCTGGAGTGAACTTGTCTCGTCCGATGTGTGCGAGACAATGATCAGGTTCAGCGAAGATGGCTCATTATCGTTGCAGTTACCAACTGTGACACCAGCTAGGTTGTCTTTCTGCTACACAAAATATCTCACGTGAGCGAGTGACTTGCGAATAGATTCCATGGATGCGAGCGCTGTGTCTCGTCGCTGCATGAGCTCATATATCTGCGCGATCCCTGAAACAGGCGCCAGCCTCATAACGCCTTGCGCCCATTGATGGACTCTCACCGGCATTAAATGTTTACAGCTCACGGTCAAAGCAATTAATCCTTCCAGCACATGGGGCCGCTCGCCACAGCTGGCCATGGTGGCATTCGCAACTATTGCAATCCCGCACGGGCACATTTTGGATAAACTTGTGCTCAGATCTCGTTTCACCTCTAGGTCGAGAGCCGCACGTCAGATCTATGGGGCTTGAGGTAGCTGTCAATAATTGGGCTCAAATGGCCCGCTAACGAGTTCAAATATCGCGTCGAATCACTGGACTCCAACATCAGCTCGCACTTTAGTATCTCAAAGCGTCAAGAGATTATTGGTAACCATGTGTCGTGATATTGTGACCATCTCTCCATGCTGCGGTCGGCAGAGATGTGTCTCCACAGCGCCCTGTGCGGGCTACCCGATCTGTCGTGCTGTTGAATTAGTGACCATGGCTGATCCATTACGCATTAGACGGTCGAGACGGTCTAGATTCGATATTAGAGAAAGCGAGCCACCAGGCTTACTTGGCCGTCCCGTTAGACGAGTCCGCACTCTAGAAGACGGTAAAGAGAATTCCTTGCGCGAAAATTATGTGTACGGTAACGTTCTTGGAAACGAGCAGTTTGCCACTGATCAAGTGAGGGAGAGCAAAGATATAGATCCCACACATGATCGTGCTCTCGCCATCGAAGTTGGACGGAGAAAGCCGAAAGTTTTAGCCCTTCTGGGCGTCGAATCCTCTGCCGCTATTCCGTGTGAGATGGCCAGGACCAAGAGTCCCATCAAGCGACAATGGTCATCGATGAAACAACCCCGAAATTGTCTACGTGTTGTTTTTGACGCCGAGCGAAACGCCGCTAGCGCAAATGTTGCACTGAATTTGGGAAAGCCGAGATTAATGAGACTGAATGAGATTTAGCTTCGCTTCGAGGTGACTTGATAGGGATTATGATCTTGGATGTCATTACGTATATAATTGGCGCCAGTAGTCTACATTCGAACTTGTGTACTAGTTGTACGGAATAGTGATAGAGCCAGCATTTCCTCATCGATTCGGAGAATTGGCAAAACGACAATCATCTGAGTCGCGTAGATGGGCATCTCCTTGATTTTGCGGCTGCAGAACTCTACTATGTAAATATTCTAGTAAGAATGATACTGGATGTAATAACTTGGTCAAGAAGAACAAAAGTTATAGGGTATTCGTCTGTTTCTGAGCATCAGCGTAGTATCTTTGTCTGAAATCTCGCCTGACGTGTGCTAGGCTGAATCCGAATTTTTAGTCCTGTCACGCAGCCCGAACAACGAACGACACAACTACACAGTTACCAGCAACCTTACTGATCAGATCAGCAAGATGCCTTTGACATTTTCACGAAATTCTAAGCCGTCGGCAGTATGTATCTGTTACAATTATCTTGGACTGCAGCTCTGTACTAACTCCCATAGGCCGAGCTTGGTGAGGGCCATAGAAACGCTAAATTGCCGAAGTCCACTGTGCGAAGACAGTCCAAATTTGCCAGAATTTTTGGGAAAAACGGTAATAAGGCATGTATAGCATTTACATCTGTTTGTTTGAGACTGCTTCACTTTCTGAAAGCTAATATCATAGTTCAGGATGAGTCGCACCATCTGGGTTCCCAGCCTAGCGTCAAACACTCCGACGCTACAAGTACGACGCGCTGCCCGAACTCCTATGATAGTTGTGGCTAACCATGTCCAGGATGTACTTCCCGCTTCGGTACGCTCTTCAAGTCGAAGAAACCCAGTATAGGAGATTTCTTACCTGGTCCAACTGCTGAGGATACCATACCGAGCGCTGCGGAGTTTCCTAATCGCGATTTAGATGGCAACTGCGTTAGCGCCAGAGTTGCCAGAACAATGGAAAGGCATGGGCACGCTAATACCTTGAAGTGCACGTTGCGTACAATATTCTCCAAACAAAAACCAAAAGCAAGGCGGCAGGAAATCCCGTTCGACTTGCCAGCGAAGGCGGTTGTCGATGCAACAGATGTGCAGCATCGTGTAGCTCATCATGATGGAAGTATTGTCACAGAAATCACGACTACAACTCATGAAGTCTCAGTACAGCCGGTGCTTGATGCAAATGCTTTCGCGGAAGATACCCACCCAGTGTGGTCGTTTATTTCTAGTTTTTCAGACCAGGAGAATACGAAACTTGGCAGGACGAAAGGTTCCACATTTTTCAAGAACGCGAAAGGCTTGCATCCTATATCGCACCAGGTAGGACAATTAATGGGCACTATACGATCTAACAAAAGCATGAAAATGGATAGTCTACCCTGTGAAATGAGTGACCCACCAGTTGCATCAGTTGTTGGGATCAATGAACATGGTGTCAATTCGGGGTATATCGATGAACATCAGTCGGCGTCGAATCTAGATGAAGAAGAACTGACAGATCAAGCGCAGGATTCAGTTAAGGCAACGGGAAGTCAAGAGTTATCTATTGAAACTGTTTCAGGCGAAGCACTGCGGATCAGCGAGGTTACGACGACTGACCAGCATTATGTATCTGCGGCTGTGGAACAGCCTTCGCTGATTGCGTCTGAGTCAGACGACAATGTGCACAATCGGATTGATGACACTTTAGATGCTGTCAATGCATTCCTGCAATCTGACGAGTATGCATCTGAGCAAGCTATTTCTGAGTGGGATTGTGTTGTTGAGAAAGTATTCCCATTTAATGTGAAGAATAATGCTTTTCGTGGAGACTATCGGACTATGTACGAAACATCTGATGCCCCTGAAGTCACTGCGCGGGATGATACCAGCACATTTCAGATCGGACCTACTGATTCTGTCGTCGGACTGATGGCCACATTTGTGCGTTACATGTTATCAGAGTCAGAAGGTCGACTTTCAGATAGTCCTGCCTCATCCAGTTCGTCAAGTGTTGCTAGCATATATACCAACGTCTTTAATCGCAGATTTGTTGGGTCGTGTCAGAATGCGGATGTGGCCGGCAATTATGGCCCGCAGGTTCAGAATATCTTAAAAGGCTCGTGGAACTTTATATCGTCATATATACCTAAGGATATCACTAGATTAATTGGTTCAAAATCGCAGCAGGATCAGACGGATCCAGGTTGGCACGGACTGGACAATCTCGGATCGGGAAACCTCTACGGCTCGGTCAGTTACAGCCCCATGAAGCAGATCGAACCGGGGGTATTCACTGCGTCAGACAGTACCATGATTAAGGGCGCCACATCAGCTTTGCTCCAACCGAAGTTACCAGGGTTTAAAAGAATTGCTCAAATAGGGTCATATAGTTGATGATAGGCTGTATATATATGGGATTCAAAATCAAGTTCGGCAATGACCGTAATACCTGTTGCTTTATTGCATAAATGGAATAACTTTACGCTTAGAGGTAGATGCGTGTGAACGTGACAATGATGCTGGGCAATATATTTTGGGATGATGAGAAATTGCTTTATCGAGCTTTGGAATTGCAATAATTAGCCATCGGGCTGAATTTCCAGACGCCCTTGTATTAGGCTACTATAAAATGAACATCATGAACGGACTGGTGTTTAGTAAGTTATGACTAATTATTATTAACGTGATCGGCAAGCGACCGGACCACCCAAGCGAGCGGCTCACAAAATATCAACTCTCAGATTTTATTTATTCTAGCAATCCACAGCAACATTGTATCAGTATAATAAATATAAAAAATTATTCTTTGTCAGTTTTACACGTACGCGACGTATGTCCGCTCTGGTTGCAACGGCTGCATCGTCTTGGCGTACGGGTT